>JAYESA010001206.1:0-55581 GCA_036927795.1 Iris macrosiphon | reverse complement strand
CATTAAAGACGTCGTTGATACGTCGCTATATAAGTCGCTAATGAGCGACGTTTAGCGACTTTAAAAAATATCGCTATTTCGTGACGTCGCGTCGCTAAACGTCGCTATATTTAGCGACTCAATAAAGTCGCTAAAAAACATCGGCATAGCGACGTTTAGCGACGTTTTTCCCTTCAGCGACTTGGTTTCTTCCGACTGCGTTAAAACGTCGCTAATTACGTCGCTAAACGTGTTTAGCGACGTTTTTTTGTCATTTGGCGACGATTTTGGGCGTCGCTAATTTGACTTTTTTTGGTAGTGCGTCCAACACTCCAAAGACCGCGATATCTGCATAAATATGTACGTCCGTATCGATTCAAAAAATGTGGTATTTGTATAAAGGAGGTGGGAGTCTTATAGGCCTACTTGTCATCCTCCCCGCCCAATGCCAATTTATAAGTCTCAAGTACGACGTGGACATCTCGTAACTATAATGCAAGTCACCTAAAATAATACGCCGATGCTAAGTACCATCATACGAGCTACTCGCACCGATGGCTAGTCGAGTGCATAAACCCGTGTCCTATCATGAACTCACTCCATGAAGTAAAATAATATTTGTTAAGGACTCAAAGTTAAAGTCATAACTCCATCACTTAGGGTACGTCCACTAGACGCTAGGTCAAACATAAGTCCTAACGTCGATGCCTTCGTCGACTGCACCCAAGTCATTCTCGGACGCGCACAGTTATATAATATAGAGAGAGCATAATATATAATATTAACTTGAATTTAAATAGTACAACAAGGAAAGGTATACTTGCTTGGAAGCCAGCGAAGATTCGAACAACAGAAACTGGAGCTGATATCCCCGGATGCCGTCACAAATATCACCAACGGTCTCAAAATGAGTGAGATATTCAGAAAAGCATATACATACGTCCAAATTGGACACAGGAGAAAAAATGTAGTCTTGCACCAAAAAATGTGCCAGAGACAAAGTTCTCCAAATTCGTCAAACATAGTGTCTACGAGTTTAGAACGATGATACGAACAAAACGAAAGATCCAGAACTGGATTTCGATGAGCCAATCACGAAAATGCCCTTCATGTGGAACCGTGGGGCCCACGAAACGATATTTCGTCAACGTTATCAGAATCGAACCAAACATGGGTCACAAGACCAGCATAACTCTGTGAATCTGATGGCGTAAGTTTTGTTGCGAAATGACAAGCACAAACAAAATTAGGACGAGTGTCAGAGCACGTTGATACGGTGATTTCAACGGATACGCGTTGATTCTGGTGTGCACGCACATCCAAATCAAGTTCCACGAAAGCCCACACGTCCACGTTGACGATACGCGCCTTTTAGTGCAATTAGTGCACGAAGAGGTTGCCCGAATTGATGGGACCAACTCCGTATCGGAGAATTTTATTGTTTTAAAAACTATTTTTTCTCATGAATTGGAACTCAAATAACTACCAACCTAAATCAAACTAAAATAATGTAATTAAAGGCGTTGAAAGAAGGTCAAGTGGAGAGTTAACTAGAGGTGGTGGTTTGAGGATCGGACGAGCGAGGAGGGTCTAATCGCCTCATAAAAATAGGTGGTTGGAACTTGGTTCTGACTCGGCTTTGGGTGCTCACGGTCATGTAGTGTACTCGGGTCCTCTGTGGGTGGCCAACGGTGGTTGGTGGCGGTCGAGGGATTCTGCAGGTGGGTCATCGGCCGTCGAGAGGTGGTCGACGATGGTCGGAAGTTACCAGAGGGGATCGGGGAAGGCAGTAATAGCAGGCGCAGCAATAGCAGCATATGCAGTCGCAGCAGCGGCAGCAGCTTCAACATTCAGCGGCGGAGGCGGATTACTGGTGGCGGTGGTTGGTGGAGATGATGGTGGTGGTGATGATGAATGTGGCAGTGGTGGTGGTCGTGGAGGTGAGGGTGGCGGTGGTCGTGGAGGTGAGGGTGGCGGTGGTCGTGTATTAGAGGGGAGAGGGCAGCTCGGGTGGTGATGTTGGGCGTGAAGATTATAGTGGTGGTAGAGGTTGTCGATGGTGGTGGTAGTGATCGTGAGGATAACGGTAGTGGTGGAGGTTGTTGGTGGTGGTGGTGGTGGTGGTGGTCGTGAGGATGAAGGTGGTAGTGGCGGGTCGAAGGAAAGGGGAGAAGGTGGTGGTGATGATGGTGTAGGTGGTGGTTATGGAAGCTAATGGAGGAAGAGGTGGTCGTGGCTGATGGTCGAAGGTCGAGGGGTACTGGGGACTGTGGTGGTGGTGAGGGGACCGTGGTGGTGGTGATGAGGTTGATGGTGAGGTTGATGGTGGCTGTCTTGAGGCTCGGGTGGAGAAGGAGAAGGAGACTGCAATGGTTGGTGATGGAGGTGATGGTAGTAGTAAGCTATGGTGGTGAGGATGATGTAGGAAGAAGGAGAAGAAGAATGATAAGTGAGGAGAGAGGGAAGATGTATATTTAATATATAGGGGGGGCATTGGGATTAGGGTCGGCTAGGTTCCCAAGGAGAGGGGGTGTTGTCATGAAGAAAATGGGTGGTGGAGATGTGTTGGGGGTTTGAATGAGAGGTTAGAATTTAATGTAGGTTGCATAGTATCATGCAAAGAGGGGAAGATGCACATGTGACCGGTCAAGCATGCCAAAGTGGGTTTCTTTCATTTGTCCCAACCAATAGGAGCTGGACACTTGGCTAGTTATTTGCACAAAAGTTCCCAATAGTTTAGGACTTGCACAAAGAGGAAATTTAGGATTGGATGAGGAAAATCACCATGTTTGGTGTGTTAAAGTGGGGGAATTTGGTGTGTAGTATTTTGTATGAGCCATGAAGGTGTGGGTGTGGGTTTGGATTAGTGTTGGGTCTGGTTTTGGGTTAGGTTGAGTCATTGCACCAATTTAATTAAAATTAGTGTCAATAGTATTCTTTAATTAATTGGAAGTGCATAGGATTAAAATTGGGTAGGACACAAGTATCATAGACGTAGTAGACTCGGAATAGATTATTGTCATAAATTTGGTTGTGGAAAAAAGGTCGAGGTTGTGTCTCAAATTTTGATTGGAATGGGCAAGGATGTAAAGTTGGATTTAAAATTAAAAAATGTGCACGAATATTGTAAAATTAAAATGAAGCACAAGAGAGTGCATTCACAAGTGACACAAAGGTCAGGATTAAAGATTGGTTTGTCTAGGTCGAGGATGTGAAATTTGTTAGAAAGTAAATGCTAGTGCATTGCTCTAGATATTTAAACAACGGTAATGTGCACCAAGTGATACAAAATTTGTACATTAATTTAAATCACTATATTTTAATTCTAAATGGCTCCAAACAACCCTAGTATCTCTATCTAAGCCAGGTCGGCCTAAGTTTGGTCGAGGAGGTTTACATATAATGAATTTGTACTCCACACATTAGTTGTTTTTTTCTATTTCTATTTAAATTATAGTTATTCATATTGCCTATTCTATATTCTAGTACATTACCTATTAACTCTAGTTTATTTCATTCTTATGATTAGTTATCTTGTATCATTTTTTATTATCTGTTATATATGCTCGATTATGTATTTGGAACTATTTTCAGAGGTATGTACTTCGCTGCAATCCTGACTGGATATATTTTTTAGATGATTGGCTTATGGACAAGTGTCCTACCTACTACGGACCGCAGGATGGTGTACCATTAGAGGACACTCTCTTAGACCAGGAGTACCTAGTGCCAGATAATGAGGAGGCTTAGACTCTTTGTGTAGACTTGTATCAGACTTTTATTGAGACTTTTTGGCATGTATATATCATTGAGGACTTGTGATAGTATTTGTAATTCCTATTTTATCTTCCTTATCCACATCGTGCTTTATCTTCCTTAGTTTGACATTGTTATTGAGTATTGGTTACCATTATCATATACCATATTATTCCTCCATTGGGAGTTGAGATGACATTGACAGGTATCATATATTTATTGTATGAGATATTTAGATAGTATGATTGACCACGACAACGTTCTACCGCCGATGCTGCGGCGTAGGCTAGGCATTTTTCACAACTCGTGCCCTATTCCGGGTGCAGGTCGTGACAAGGAAAAAAGTCATCATCTATCAAGGGAAGAAGCCAAGCTATGCCATCATCATTTCCAGACTCTGAAGAACCCTGTGCCTTCTATAGTTTGTCTAGAATCTGTAATGAGTCTTAGAAATAATTATAAATATAAGAAATTGATGGCAAAATCGAAAGCTTGGTAGAAAATAACCCATGATCATTTTTGGCTGTAAAACGGCATACCGACGGTATACTGGAGTATACTAACGGTTTACCAATTATATATATATATATATATATATATATATATATATATTTCTCTCTGTTGTTTGGACTGGCATACCAATGGTATACTACTCTATTCCGACGGTATACCAGTTCATCATATTTGGCAATCCAACGGTCGAATTTTCTGCATTAAATAATCCCAACGGCTCTTTTTTTAGCCGTTACCACTACAAACCGGTATATCTGCGGTATATTATAGTATATCGGCGGTATACCATTTGCAAACTGAAAGTTGCATTTTTGCTCTTTCTTTGTGGTGGCCTATATAAAGCCTTGAACCCCTTCCATCAAGGTTGATCCCTTTGAGCCTAATAAGTTTTTATCTACCAAAGGTCATCCACAAATACTCCACAAGCTTTCATATGCCTATCCATAAATTGTGTTAGAGTATTCTTGAGTTATAAAAGTTAGATCTTTATATTTGCTGTAAGAAGATCAAAACCATCTTTTAATAGGTTGAAGTATACAAGCCTTCGGATCAAAGCTTGTGTGAAGTTAGAGAGCGTTTGGATCAAAGCTCCTGTGTAAGAAGTCAACGGGCTTTCGGATCAAAGCTCGTGGTGTAACTATTTTTCTAATAGTGGATTCAAGGCGGACAAGAGTTTTCAGGACTAGAGTACCTCGAGGAGGATACCAGGATACATCGGGTGTCAATATTCTTATTACTTTACTTCTTACACGCTTAATTTTTAAAATATTTATTATTAATTATTTGTGCTTGATTTATTAGCTTGACCCTATTCATCCTCCTCTACGGTTCCTATATACCTTTGTGCCTGACTTAACCCTTGTGTTTCTATGTGCTAGAACTCATATGATTTACCAATGATTGGTGACTTGACTCGACTATTGGTATCCGCGCTGATACACTTACTACGGGCTATGTGTTCCTACGTACTAAGTATTCCTATATGATTATGTTACATATTTTGCACCAAGGTGTACCTACGTGCTATGCGACATGATATAATATAATTCCTCAAACATGGACATGATAGTTGGTTAATAACCAAGTGTGGCTAGGACTTGTTGCATCATGCTGTGGTGAATCCAAATTGAACTGCCAAGTGACAAAGTGGATTCATATCTAGTGTGCCCGTACTATGGTATGATATGTAAGTGGAATAAGATGTGACCACGCCATGTGATTCCAGATAATCATAGGGTTAACTAGGCAACTAAAATATATAGAGCATTAGGAGGGACAGAATTCCGAGATCGTGTGTAACACCCCTCGATTAATTCTATAGATAGACAGGTTTGGAATTGGAAAATTTTGGATTAACAAGCAGATATTGAGGTTTAGAGTAGTGTTGCCTGTTATTTTATTTAATTAAAACCCTTGGCGTACCGTATCATTGTTCAATTATTCGGAGCCCATTATCAGCTCGTAAATTTCATCAGACTATTGTACTTCTGACTTGACTCGCCAATTTAGGCACTGGACTTTTCCGTTACACTAAATCAAATCCGTTGTGCCCTAAATTAATTTCACAACTTCCCGTATCCTGAAATCCATATTTAATTCCGTGTCGGACACCTGTGTCGTTACCCTCAGTTTTGAGATACCAACTTAACCCGTTGAGCCGAACCAACTAAAGGGTCCAAGACTGACTCCAAGCCCCCATCATTTTTGACCTTTGTGTCATTTCCGAATTTTGACCCCAAGTGCCCCCATTTAATTCAAAAGTACGGGACAATTTAATTCTAATTAAATCGGGGATACCAGCTTTGCCTAATCCTATTTTAAATCCTTAATTAATCCCGATGGCCATAAAAATTTAACCCGTGCCAAACCCCCAACACCCTCTCGCCATGCAAACCATCACCCGTATTTTCTCTAAAATTTTAGCGTCATTTCATGTGATTGTGCAATTACCCAAATTTAAGGGGCTTAGTTGCAATTTTTGAAATAAGTGTCCTAACCTCATTGGTCTAGGTCAAATGGAGAAGCCCTCTCCTTTGACCAAGTCAACATCCCTCCTTCCTCTCATATTGTCACGCCCCAGTCCCAAAAATACGTAGGACTAGAACACGTAAGCATGCCAGCCGCATGGATATGGCAACTCCAATATATGGAAACCAAATCCACACGTACGCTGTAATATGAATATCAATCCACAAGTTGTATAAACATATGTCACAAGTCACAGGGTATAATCTAGATCTCATCCATGAAAATCATATAGAAATAAATAAACAGTATCTATGAAACTAGATCAATAAGAAGTATCTAAGGATAATAGTTGGATGGAAACAAATCCACTACCAACTCAAATGGGAAAAGTAAATACAATATAAGTACCACTCACTCAAACAATATAAGTACCAGCTATCAATCACGGCTCGAAGAGAAGACATCCACGAAGCATACCCAACCATCCAAATCCGTGCTCCTGCAAATACTCAAGAATAGGTACACCTGGCAGCGGACCAGATCCTCAGAGGGACATAACAAGATACTTAAACACATGCCAATAAAGTACTGAAATAAATATCCAATGGGTCGCCTAACCGTCTAAAGTGAATGCAGTTAAAGAACAACTTTCCCAACGCGTGGGCTATCTGGCTAAAATGGGATTGGCATAGTTCTCTTGGAGATCCAGGGGCCTACAAAGGCACGGCGTCTTTCGAACACCGGAGGCCCGCCAAGTAGTATATATAGGGGTCATCATGACCCCGCATCTCCGGCGGAGCGTACGGGTTACACAAGGAAAGTGCAACGGAGCCCACACGTCTTACTTGTTATTCTCCCCACCCCATGCTCTAAGTGTCACGACCGGCACCCGGTTTAGGGGCACGAGTGCGTGGGTACGTCCAGCCTACGCCGCAGTGTCGGCGGTAGAACGCTGTCAAGGTCTGGATACTATCTAACTAATGTCACGCAAGCATCCAATCTCCATTAGGAGGCACGGATGACACAAATAAGATGAACACATACTCAATCACAGGATTACAGCACGATAAGATTTTGAATAGAAGTTAAAATTAAACACAACACAAGTCAACAAGTAATATTCTAACTCAACAATATCCAAGTCTCATCAAAACTGTCGGAGACAAATCCGGTACCAAATAGTCTACTTAAAGAACTAACAATAAATAATTATTCCGGCTAGACCTTCCAGAATCACAACTAAACTACCAAGTCTGCAGCTACTCACCATATGGTCCACAAGTGTCGAATACCGATCATCTAAGGCATAGTCTGGAAAAATATTTCCAGTCAGGAAGGAGCAAAGCAACACTCTCAAATAACAGTTCCATTAATTGATAATGTCTATAATACAATAAAACATGTCATGCTAGCTACTGAGAAGACAGTGAAATAAATGCAATGGCAATTAAAGAGAGACAGGCAATGTAAAGAGACAGGCAATAGGCAATATGATACAGTCAGTGCATGTATGAAAATGAAAAGAACAAGGTATAGTATCATATACGGGTGGTGTAGTATATGATTTAAAATAGGGGACTGTAATCTATTCTACGTGTTTGAAATAGTAGTTTCAAAATGTGATCGGCTTGGGAACATGTACGATAGCTACAGGGCCTGGCTAATCATGGGTGAAGAGCATGATTAACACTTACAATTGTTCTATACTACAATAAGAGGTTATGATCACATTTCTTACTAACTACTTCCCTGCCCCCAACTAGTACTGTGGATCCAACCATAACACGTCACGATACACGAGCAAGGCAAGTCTATCATGTACGATGTCTAATATACATGTCGTGTACAATGTCAATACGATAATCAAGGTAACATCTCATGACTGCAGATCCAAGCTATACTAGTCCGTGTAGCACAGTGTCAAGGATTCAGATGTAACATTTCATGATTGTTGAATTTATAGAAATTATCAAAGAATTGGAAATTATCAGAGAATGTACTTGCCTTGGGTCCTTAGCTGGTATTTATGGATGTCCTGTTCCAGAGTATCCCCAGGGTAAACCAACAGTCCTATAAACATATCACAATTATAATACTTGTATCAGATGCTACCCTAATACACAGAAGAAATACAGAATTTGGGACTACTCTAGGTAGGATACTGGTCACCTAGGATCACCTAGTAGATAGATACAAAATTATACATATCTAAATTAACATATGTACTTACAATATATATATATCAAATTAAATACATATACAAAATATAGGTATATATACATTAAAAATATGCTAAGGGTTTATACAACAATATATATATACCAATACGAAAATATAACTCTACATATATATATTGATACCAAAATACGGTTATTTGAATATATACCAAATCTTATTATATACATATATATTTAGGTACACATATATATATACCAATATACATATATATACATGTGCATTAATTTAAATACATACTTACTCAATTTATTATACATACTACAATTATACAATTAATTACTAATAAATAAATAATATCCAATTTACATATTTTAAAAACATACATATACTAAGTATATACCAAAAATATATATAAATTGATTTAAATATATATATATATATACATACCTGTATACCAATTAATACTAAATACGTACTAAATACGTATTATCAATTATTTTAAACATAAACTCTATTAAATACACCTTATAAGAAAATACCAATATATATATATATATACCAAAATATACATATTAAAAATATATTATTTAATACGTACACATACACATATACACATTTTACCAAAATAATATTTATACACATTAATTAGCTTTATACATATGCATATGAATTAATTATACATATACATATATTATCATACCCATACCTAATATATATAAATACATGTACATTTATTAAAAAATATACATTACCAATTATTTGCATACTATACATGTTCACGTATTTAAAACATTAATTAAATAATACTATATACATATACGTATATACGTAGGTGTCTACACATTAATTACATACAAATACATATACATATCCTTAATACATTATATATATACATACATATATATATATATATATATAAAAAGGAGGGAGAGAGGAGAATGGAAGCTTACTGCGGCTTGGGGTCGCTGGCCGCCGGAGTTCGGCTGACCGCCGGACAGTGAACAGCAGAGGGAGGATGGAGAATGGTGGAGCGCCGGCGCCGGAGGGAATACACAGGGAGGAGGATGATGCTCCGGGGAAGAACAGCAGCGGCGAGGGAATACTGTGCACAGCTGGAGGAGAGTGGGATGGCCGGAGTGCGGAGGCTGAGGGGATGGGGAGTAGAGGCCGGTGGTTGTAGATGGAGGTGGAGGTGGTATTTGGAGGATGATGGAGGTGGTTGTACTGCCGGAGCACAGCAGCAGCGAGGGGAAGAGCCGCCGGGCCGGAGGGGCGAGGATGGAGGAGAAGCACGGTGGGAAGTCGGGCTGAGCAGAGGGTGAAGGGGACTCGGCCGCCGGTGGGAGCTGTTGATGGTGGGAGGCCGGGGTCGCTGACCGGAATGCAGCAGGGGTAGCCGCCGGTCGCCTGGCCGGAGTTGGATGGATGGATGGATGGATGAGCAGCGGGGTACGGCAGGTGGAGTGCAGCAGGGAGAGGGGTTGGCTGCCGGGCCGCCGGTGAACAGGAACTGCGGGCAGCAGCAGTATGGGGGGAATGAACAGTATCCCCCCCCCTAATCTATTATTTGAATTTAATTGAATAAGAATCAAAGAAGAAGGAGAAGGAAGGAGAAGGAAGGAGGAGAAAAAGAAGAAGAAAGGAAGAGAAGAAGAAAAGAATCCTACGTATGAGAGAGGGGATGTGGCTTGTGAGGTAGGGGAAAACCTAGGTTTTCTAGGGATTAGGGTTTGATGTAGACATGATATTATATAGGGAGAGAGGGTGTTGATGGAGGGTGGTGATTGCATCCCTTAAATGGGTGGCTAGGATTGTTCATGAAGGGAAATAATTCATGTAGGGATGAGGGTTTTTAATTAAAAATTAATAGGCTCCCTCATTGGTTTAATCAATGGGTGTTGACACCAAAAATGTATATTTGCAAATTAACCCCCTAAAATTTGGGTATTTGCACAGACGCATGAAATGACGAAAATTTGGCGGGCGATTCGGTGTCCGATGTTTTGTAGGGTCAGGGGGCACTGGAATTAAATTGGGATTTT
Organism: Iris macrosiphon; assembly: GCA_036927795.1. Lineage (NCBI taxonomy): Eukaryota > Viridiplantae > Streptophyta > Magnoliopsida > Asparagales > Iridaceae > Iris > Iris macrosiphon. Next base: position 45,145 of record JAYESA010001206.1, on the reverse strand, counting down.
AGAATCAGATAAAATAGTATCCTCAATTTAAATAGAAATAAATACAAGTTGTGTTCAACAATTAATTAGGAGTACATGGGGTCAAAATCAGGTCAGGTGATCAATACCAATATTGAAGAAGACTCAGAACAGAATATTACCCTAATTTGGGCCGCACAAAAAATAGGTCAAGATTGCCTCCAATTTTCGATTGGAACGCACAACGATACAAAAATAGGAATTTATTAAATAACGTCCGCGATGATTTTTGTGCGGCCAGAAATAATGTACAAAGAGCATAATTATGAGTTGCAAAAATAGCAGAATGGAAGGCGGGCATGTCTAGGGCAAGATTGTGAAATTTGTTGGAAGACAAAAGTCAGGGTAGCGCTCCAAATATCGAAGCAAAGGCAATGCGCAATAATTAACTAAAAATACGGTAATTAATTACAAACTCCAAGAATTAAATTCTAAATAAAATAATAAAATCCAGAATTCTATAATTCGGACAGGTGGTCATCTACTGGGCTTCTAGGTTAAGTCTACTAGCTCAAATAAATGAACACTGTATATAATTATATATTTAATTACACATCACACATAATTATTTAAATTAATATAGCATTCACGCAATTACATATTGTAACTACAATAATATTAAATATTATAAAAAGTCGAAAATACCCCTGTTTTCGGATTGTGGTAGTGACACTAAGCATGTCACATCCATGACACGATAATACCTCTAATAACTGCCCAGTCTACTAGCATGCAAAGTTTCTAACAGCAGTTATTCCTAACGCACGTCCCACACGTACAGGAGGCCAACCTGCACGCAAGTCCGTGATCTACATGAGACTCACAACTCGTGTAACAACTGTATCACGGCCAATGAACCTAATAATGCTACATGATAATGGGGTGGTCTCATAAACAGGGTCAATACAAATACATAAATAAAAACATACCGCGACGACACCGTCGCGGGAATTTTTTATAAAAGTTAAAATATATGAAAAGACAGAAAAATAAAGATGCATGCAACATATGGAATAAAAATAACAGTACAATGGCAAGGTATACTTGCCTGGCAAGAAAGCTGTGATGTCCCAATAACCTGCTCCAACAGTCGCGCAGAATAAATCCAACATCTCCTCCTCTTGCAATCTGAGTGGCACTTGGAAATTTAGTTGTAGCTTCTCCAGAAAAGACATTTACATAGATAGTTGATGCTTTCGTGTCGCCAATACAGTAAGCTGCCCAGCATGGATGAAGAGTCTTTGTTGATCCCTCGACATCAGTTCCCTTCTCCAGTTCGGACATCCAAAAGAGAGCTTGCTTCTGGTACGGCCATCATTCACAAGTAAGTGTGCTAGGGGGCTGCCTCCTTTAAGTTATATAAATCCGCAGCACCAACAAGCTTATTCAAAGAGGACTCCGAGATTGCTTGTTCATCTTTACTTTGTTCGATATAAGACTTGCCCCCTCTCTGTTTCTTTGCAAGACCCACTATCGGTTCGGACTCTTCACCATCTTGTAAGTTCAGTGATCGTTTGCGAGTGTCAAGCTCCTCCGAAATGAACTCAGCCTTCTGTTCTGGTTTGTTGTTGAGTAATTTAAACAGAGTAAGGAGAGGATGGAGAGTGGAATCAATTTGCGAATGGCAACGAGCTTCCAAGAGGAATTATCCCCTTCAGTAAAAATTAAACTGTGGATGTAAAAACTGGCATACAGGACAATGTCCTGCATTAAGCTAAGCTCGACCGATGGAATCGCACACCGTCCCCGAACCTTAACCTTGGGCGGGATGAGGCACCTCGACCACTCCGTCGGAAACCTCCTATCTCCCCCGATCTCTTGGTCGAGAAGCGAACGATCTCGGACGTGGCGGACGCCGTCTTCGCGCTGACCCAGTGCCTGCCGAACTTCTTCCTGGCGTCGTTCTTGGGGAAGGCGAAGTGGATGACCTCGCCAGCTTCGAGCTTCCTCCAGCCGCGGCAGGTCGACAGCGCCGTCACGTGGGTCTTTCTGACCAAGAACCAATCAGGCTCATCGGGAAACTCATCGACCTCTGGAGGAACGGCATCGGGGAGAACCCGAAGTCTCCGGTCGGAGGCCAGTTGGGGAAGATGAAGATGAATGCACAGGGGGAGAAGGGTCGGCTAGGAGTTTGCATTGGGTTTAGGTTTAGAAATCAAAAGAAAGAGAAAATATTGTATTTATATACATGTAACTTGGTTTGGGTTGACCTAGGGCAATGTGGGTTTGGTCAACTCTTCTTGAAGTGGCCCTTGGGCTTGCATGAGGGGTTGAGCTATAAATTATAATTATTTAATTGCAATGGTAGGCGTGATATACGGGGCGATGTGCGCGCGATGTATATCCCGAAAATTATGAAAAAATACACGTGAAGGGAAAATAGATTTGTTTATGAATTGTCTAACGATGGGGACACCTCGGTGCATTTTTGCATAAAAGTCCTCCAACAATTAGAAAATTGCACAAAGGTAAAAAATTGAATTTAATTAATTAAATCAAAGCGCGCACGATGTTCTAGAATTAATTAGGAGCACAGGAAAATAAAAATACACGGAACAAAGGGTCTAGGACGTAGAGGATACAGAGTAGATTATTAATAAAAATTTGGTTTGCACAAAACGGTCAAGATTGTGTCCCCAATTTCGATTGGGACGTACAAGGGTACAAAATTGGAAATTTATTTATAATTAATAAATAACGTCTGCGACGTTTATTGTGCGACTAAAATATAGCACAAGAAAGCAATATTATAAGTTACAGAAGGGTCAGAATAGTAGGCGGGCATGTCAAGGATGAGATTGTGAAGTTTCTAGATAGGCAGTGGCTAGTGAGGTACTCCAATTATCGAAGCACGGTAAGGTGCGCTACACGTTATTTAACTATTGCATAATTAAATAAAAGCCGTGTTCTAATTCTAATTGGGTTCAAACTAACCCTAATTTCACTATCTAAGCCAGGTAGCCCTAATTTTAGGTGAGGGGGTTTACAATCTACCCAACTTAAAACAATTTCGTCCTCGAAATTAAACTAGGGTAGGGTATCTCTACCTAACCTTACTTGATTACAGTATAAAGAATTCTCCTTGAGTTAACATGGTAGTTTCTACCCAACTTAGAATTTACCCATCTATCATCTAAGGCTATACATCTAAGAAGGCTATGTCCCAATTTATTTAATCATGTTATTGAATCCTCAAAGTCCTTTAACACCAAACATATCCTCTATGATATGCCCTTAATCATTTATAAAAGATAGACACCAAACGATGTGATTGGCCTATGGAGAATATCTAGTACTATCCATATATCAAACTTATACCAAACAAGATGTTTCGTCTTTTCGAAATAAGGAAAGACATAGATCAATAAATAAGAGTTCAAGGGAGAAATAATAGAATGCAAGTATAGGGATCAAGGCGTTTCAAGGAATCCAAATGGGAATTGCCAAGGCAGTTGTGGACTGAAATCCTATTTGGTAAATCCGTATTCGCATGCTCGTATTTGTACAGTTATGTAGCTGATACGATACGTTTAGACATGACTAGGGCATGTATATTCGTCTACTAATCACTATATATCTCAATCCACGAAAAATAGTATTGCGGAGGGCGAACCAAGCGCACTAAGTTTAGCTAGGCCTTAATACACTGTTCCTGAAATGTATTAGTGTGCGCGCCCACTAATACATATGTAGTGAACAAGCTTGATAAAGAATAAGCTTGCAAAAACTAGGCTATAATAGCAGCATAAGTCAGATAGTACAACAAATATAAATACGCTGGATTATGATGAAAGAAGGTACAAATTAATTCAAGTTCACAGAACAAAAACATCATAAGCAACAATAATAAAAAGACTCTACAATCTCTACAGTTATCATACAACCTTATTGTCTAAGTCGCTAGTCGACCAAATAGGGCATGGACCTCTAAATTTTATCGTCCGAATAAATACTGTCGTCTTATGCTATCATATAATTAATATCATTCAGTTATACTACCTCGATGGGTCAAGTGGACTATGTGATTCTAGGTTGTGAGATATACTATCCAACTTAAAAGAATTAAGCTAATACTGTGATAGTCTTAAGAGGATCCTACAAAATAATCTTGCACATGTAAATAGAGCAGAAACTCTTATTAGGGTATATGAGAAAAGATCTTGGTACTGATTAGGGTATCCTTTTTATGTAGGTAGTGGTCATCCTAAGTCTTAGTCATAGCACTTATAAGCAAGTGTCAATGGTAAAGATAGAAGAGTTACTGGCCGTTAAGGAGGAAGGGTCTAACTTGTATCGAGGTGGGGGTACCAATTACGTGGTCTACAACTAGGGTAATCATCACAATCTAATTGAATAACTCCACTACCAGGTTCTAACGACAAGGTACAATTCAAAATTCAAGATCACGACTATCACTTTAACAACCATATATCCTATCATAGAATACAATTGCTTGGTCTATAATTAAAAGCATCAGATTGGCATGAATTGAAAGATGGAGAAAAGAAGAACATAATTTTTTGTCGTCGCACAATTAGCGAACGCCAAGGTCGCAGAGGAGCAAGGTATAAAATTAAAAATAGGGGCTCTAGATAGCATCATGGTTCTCTAAGGGGGAGTGGTATGCTAGTTGCTATGTTTGAGGTATGATTAAAAAATATTCTATGCATTGCTCTTGGCTTTCTAAGGTACTGTCTGCTTATCTTAAGTCAAGGGTCTAAATTATGGTTCTCCAATTCTTATCTAACTGCGAAGGTTAGGTTCCATCCTAATATTAAATTTTGATTTTCTATTGGTTCCTCGATGCTAGAGTCAAACATTAGGGGAGACTTCTAACTACTCTAGTAGTATCTATACTACTCACCGATCCTCATAATATATCAAGGAATAATGGTAAACCAATCTATAGATAAGGAATTCTAGGTTCACTAGATATTCTAAACTTAGTGGTGTGTCTATATCCTCGTTGTAATCTTACTAGATATGCTACTCTAATTATTATCCTAATAACAGGGGTTCCTATATTCTAGCAGAAGGTCATATATACTCAAGGAACTTATTAGGGAAGTACAGGAATCAAGCAGGATACAATTGTTCGAATAGATCATAGAGGAGAAAAGTGAATCATAGTCAATTGTGGATGAGATCCTATACTCTAGTCCTAGGTGCAGGCTTGTTCGGTACAGTAACGTAACCTAGACAATATGCTCTCGACCTGCATGGGCCACCACAAAAATATATCACGCCCCAGTCCCAAAAATACGTAGGACTAGAACACGTAAGCATGCCAGCCGCATGGATATGGCAACTCCAATATATGGAAACCAAATCCACACGTACGCTGTAATATGAATATTAATCCACAAGTGGTATAAATATATGTCACAAATCACAGGGTATAATCTAGATCTCATCCATGAAAATCATATAGAAATAAATAAACAGTATCTATGAAACTAGATCTCAATAAGAAGTATCTAAGGATGATAGTTGGATGGAAACAAATCCACTACCAACTCAAATGGGAAAAGTAAATACAATATAAGTACCACTCACTCAAACAATATAAGTACCGGCTATCAATCACGGCTCGAAGAGAAGACATCCACGAAGCATACCCAACCATCCAAATTCGCGCTCCTGCAAATACTCAAGAACAGGTACACCTGGCAGCGGACCAGGTCCTCAGAGGGACATAACAAGATACTTAAACACATGCCAATAAAGTACTAAAATAAATATCTAATGGGTCGCCTAACCGTCTAAAGTGAATGCAGTTTAAGAACAACTTTCCCAACGCGTGGGCTATCTGGCTAAAATGGGATTGGCATAGTTCTCTTGGAGATCCAGGGGCCTACAAAGGCACGGCGTCTTTCGAACACCGGAGGCCCGCCAAGTAGTATATATAGGGGTCATCATGACCGCGCATCTCCGACGGAGCGTACGGGTTACACAAGGAAAGTGCAACGAAGCCCACACATCTTACTTGTTGTTCTCCCAACCCCATGCTCTAAGCATGTCACATCCATGACACGATAATACCTCTAATAACTGCCCAGTCTACTAGCATGCAAAGTTTCTAACAGCAGTTATTCCTAACGTACGGCCCACACGTACAGGAGGCTAACCTGCACGCAAGTCTGTGATCTACATGAGACTCACAACTCGTGTAACAACTGTGTCACGGCCAATGAACCTAATGATGCTACATGATAATAGGGTGGTCTCATAAACAGGAATGCAAATACATAAATAAAAACATACCGCGACGACACCGTCGCACGCATTTTTTATAACAGTTAAAATATATGAAAAGACAGAAAAATAAAGATGCATGCAACATATGGAATAAAAATAACAGTACAATGGCAAGGTATACTTGCCTGGCAAGAAAGCTGTGATGTCCCAATAACCTGCTCCAACAGTCGCGCAGAATAAATCCAACATCTCCTCCTCTTGCAATCTGAGTGGCACTTGGAAATTTAGTTGTAGCTTCTCCAGAAAAGACATTTACAAAGATAGTTGATGCTTTCGTGTCACCAATACAGTAAGCTGCCCAGCATGGATGAAGAGTCTTTGTTGATCCCTCGACATCAGTTCCCTTCTCCAGTTCGGACATCCAAAAGAGAGCTTGCTTCTGGTACGGCCATCATTCACAAGTAAGTGTGCTAGGGGGCTGCCTCCTTTAAGTTATATAAATCCGCAGCACCAACAAGCTTATTCAAAGAGGACTCCGAGATTGCTTGTTCATCTTTACTTTGTTCGATATAAGACTTGCCCCCTCTCTGTTTCTTTGCAAGACCCACTATCGGTTTGGATTCTTCACCATCTTGTAAATTCAGTGATCATTTACGAGTGTCAAGCTCCTCCGGAATGAACGCAGCCTTCTGTTCTGGTTTGTTGTTGAGTAATTTAAACAGAGTAAGGAGAGGATGGAGAGTGGAATTAATTTGCGAATGGCAACGAGCTTCCAAGAGGAATTATCCCCTTCAGTAAAAATTGAACTGTGGATGTAAAAATTGGCATACAGGACAATGTCCTGCATTAAGCTAAGCTCGACCGGTGGAATCACACACCGTCCCCGAACCTTAACCTTGAGCGGGATGAGGCACCTCGACCACTCCGTCGGAAACCTCCCTATCTCCCCCGATCTCTTGGTCGAGAAGCGAACGATCTCGGACGTGGCGGACGCCATCTTCACGCTGACCCAGTGCCTGCCGAACTTCTTCCTGTCATCGTTCTTAGGGAAGGCGAAGTGGATGACCTCGCCAGCTTCGAGCTTCTTCCAGCCGCGGCAGGTCGATAGCGCCGTCACGTGGGTCTTCCTGACCAAGAACCAATCAGGCTCATCGGGAAACTCATCGACCTCTGGAGGAACGGCATCGGGGAGAACCCGAAGTCTCCGGTCGGCGGCCAGTTGGGGAAGATGAAGATGAATGCACAGGGGGAGAAGGGTCGGCTAGGAGTTTGCATTGGGTTTAGGTTTAGAAATCAAAAGAAAGAGAAAATATTGTATTTATATACATGTAACTTGGTTTGGGTTGACCTAGGGCAATGTGGGTTTGGTCAACTCTTCTTGAAGTGGCCCTTGGGCTTGCATGAGGGGTTGAGCTATAAATTATAATTATTTAATTGCAATGGTAGGTGTGATATACGGGGCGATGTGCGCGCGATGTACATCCCGAAAATTACGGAAAAATACACGTGAAGGGAAAATAGATTTCTTTATGAATTGTCCAACGATGGGGACACCTCGGTGCATTTTTGCATAAAAGTCCTCAAATAATTAGAAAATTGCACAAAGGCAGAAAATTGAATTTAATTAATTAAATCAAAGCGCGCACGATGTTCTAGAATTAATTAGGAGCACAGAAAAATAAAAATAGGCGGAACAAAGGGTCTGGGACGTAGAGGATACAGAGTAAATTATTAATAAAAATTCGGTTTGCACAAAACGGTCAAGATTGTGTCCCCAATTTCGATTGGGACGTACAAGGGTACAAAATTGGAAATTTATTTATAATTAATAAATAACGTCTGCGATGTTTATTGTGCGACTAAAATATAGCACAAGAAAGCAATATTATAAGTTACAGAAGGGTCAGAATAGTAGGCGGGCATGTCTAGGATGAGATTGTGAAGTTTCTAGATAGGCAGTGGCTAGTGAGGTACTCCAATTATCGAAGCACGATAAGGTGCGCTACACGTTATTTAACTATTGCATAATTAAATAAAAGCCGTGTTCTAATTCTAATTGGGTTCAAACTAACCCTAATTTCACTATCTAAGCCAGGTAGCCCTAATTTTAGGTGAGGGGGTTTACACATATGCATGAAGAAACTATTTTCCTTCATGATTAATCCTCACCACCCATTTGGATTGGGTCAATCATCACCACACATCCCCACATCACCTCCCCTATTTAATGCCTCTTTCTACACATTTTTCCAAGCAGGCCCTAACCGCAATACATTGAAACCCCCCCCTTTTCTCTCTCCTCCCTCTTTCTTCCCTCACAGCCGAACACCATTCCCACTTCTTCTCCTTCTTCATTTCTTCTTCTTCCTTATTCTTCTTCCTATCTCCTTCCTGGAAAATCTCTCTGGCCGGCCAACTATGCATCTCCCTGTCCGACTGAACCCGACCCCATAGTGCAGCCATTCCCTCCACTCCGGCCAGAGCAGCCCTCGACTCGCTGCGCACTGACTGCTCCGACCCGCTCAGTCCACCACCCGACTCCACCGACTCTGACTCCGGCCGGCACCGTTCTTCACCCCCCCACAGTGACTGTGAAACATCCCACTGACCTCGACTCCGCCACTCAAGCCCTCACTCTCCTCCGTCCGGCCGGCGGTGCAACCGCATCGCCCACACAGTCCCCCCCCCCCCCGCCGCTCCGTCCAGTGCAGCCATTTCCTCCCGACTCTCTGTCAGCTCCTACCATCACCACCACGACTGTGCAGCATCTTCCCCCCTCGCAGCGGCTCCGGTCGACTTCCCCATCCGATCTCCTCCGCTCCGGCCTCCTTCATCCGACCTCCCCCCTATCATCACCACCACCACTAGCTCCCTGTCCAACTCCTATCATCACCACCACAAGCTCCCTCATCCGGCGATACTGTGCATCCTCCGCCGGGCTGACCCCATACCCCGTCGTTCGGCCACCACCACCTCGCTCCAGCCACTTTGGTATACTACTCCCCCTCTCTTTATATTCATGCATTGTGTTGTGTTTTAGTAGAGATTGAGGTTATATATAGTTGTGTGTGTATTAGATAGTATTTGAGTTTAAAATGGTAGTGCAGTGGTAGTGTAATATAAATAATAATGTGGTAATAAAGTGATTAAGGTAAATGTGGACTAAGGCAAATGATGATCAAGGTAAATATTAATTATGAAGACTTAGGAATAGGGTTAAATGTAGGTTAGGTTTATGTCTATGTAAATTAATATAAACTTTAACGATTTGCACGGAGGTTTGGAATTTGATTTTGACGAGATGTTATGAATATATTACATAATGGTAAAATCCTAATCTATTTACGGAGAATTAAATTGAGGAGAAACAAGGCTCTGAATTGACTGAACAATGATGAACACCGAGGAGCACAGGATTGATGAAGGATTTTTATGTAGTGTAAAATGCTAAATTTAAATGTATGATTAGTAAGGACAGTAGGTGAATGACTGATAGAGGACTAGTGTAATCGGTAATTTAGAAACTAGAAAATTTAAGATGATTAACTTAGGGAGACACCTGGTGACTGGTAACAACGATATGAAACGAAGAAATTAAAATCATAAACTGTGTTTTGAGGATGGCTTGATGATATGGTACTGATGACTAGATGTTTTGACTATCGTACCGATAGTCAACTATGGTCAACCCCCCTAGTGTCTTGTCCCTGTGACTCGTAGCTGAGACTGAGTTTAGGTGTAGATGCGTGTCGCATCCTTGTTTGGCATAGAATAGATTATTGATTTTGGGTTGTATCTATCTCTAGGTACTGCGAGACCTGAGGACTTGGACGCGGTACTGGGACCCCGTCATCAGCAGCCTCGCGCAGGCAAGTAAACCTTGCCTTGTTATACTGTTTAATTTTCTGTATTTTAGCTGCCTGTTCATTGTTTTAGATATTATAACTTTGCGCGTCTGAGAGAAACTCGGGTGCAGTCAACGAATGCGTTGACGTTAGGACTTGTGTCTGATTTAGTGTCTAGTAGACCCACCTAAAGTTGTAGAGTTATTGGTATGACTCCCAGGCCTTGACATATCTCGCATACGTGTTGTGAGTCTCATGTTGGGCACGGTCCTGCGTATGTGGTTGGCCACCTATACGTGTAGGCATGCGACTGATAAGGAATAACTGCTATTAGTGATGCATGATAGAAGACTTAGCAGTTATTAGTAGGTGGAGCATAGACCTGCGTGGTACGATGGTCCTATCCCTGTCCTTGTTTGGTTGTAGGGATGGACCCTTGCTCTAACGTTGACTATGAGCCAGAGTTACGACGCCCCGGCGTAGTAGCGAAAGCGTGTGGTGGATACAACATGCTTAGATCATGGGGCGGGGAGGACGACTAGTAGACGTATGGGACACCCACTCCTTCTATACAGATACCGCACTCGATATAGTGATACGGACATATACATATTACAGATACCACGTTCTTTAGAGTGTTGGACGTTACTTGTTATATATTGCAGATACCACACTCTAAAGAACATTGGACGTTATACTATTTCCGATACCATGCTCCTCGGAGATGGACGTTATCAGGTGCCCGTGTTATAGGGGGCATATGTGGCATACACTAGCCGGTTGTCACGATTGGTGAATTACGTCAGCATATGTCTAGCCTACCCATTCCCATACACTCAAGTTGTCCTCAAATTACATTCACTTATACGGTTAGCACACCCCCTTTATTTATTCAGTATTTACTTTATGGCATATATTTTTTGTATCTTGTTACGTCCCTCTGAGGACCTGGAACCCTTCCAGGTTGTTTATGCGGTTGCAGGATACTTGATCTATTAGAGTGTGGACATCATTGCAGGTATATTTATATTTCCTGCTAGTTCAGTTATGTACTACTTTCCATTTTATTGTGCTTTTATAGCCTAGTGTTTATAGACCTATATTGTTCTTCTGGTCTATTCGAGCGGATATATTATTGGGCTGCAGACTGATGATGCGTATCGTTCTTTCTTGAGATTACTTACCCTGGATTGAGATTTAGATTTAGTTGTTGTATATTAGAAATAGATTATTACTTGGATCACTTGACCATGGACAGCGTAAGTGTACTTCGTCGGGTCCATTAAATTGGAAAGCCCTACGAAGTCGTACTAGCTGGCCATTGCCACGTTTCTGGTCCCATGGATTTTGGGACTGGGGCGTGACATGGTTTTAGTGGTGGCCCATGCAGGTCAGAGAAAATTGTTTCGGTTACGTACTTTACCGAACGAGCCTGCAACTTAGGATTAATGTGAATAAGATCTCAATCTATAATTGATTTTAAAACTCCTCTTGTATGTAATTATCGCCCTTGGACTTCCAATTTACATTCGTTCAATCTTCGTCAATATCGCTATCCTTGTTCCTCGTCCCCTATTGTTCAAGGAGATGAATGCTTGTGACTGATGACTTCCCTCCAGAAGAAGATCGAAGACCAGACGACAGGAGATAGAATTCGTATACCTTTCTCGGAGAAGATTGTTACCTTATCAGGATAGATTGATGGGTTCTTTGGATTCTAGAACTAGTGTGGAAGGTTGGCAAGAGAGTTAGACCCAGTAGTACCCTACCCGTGCTTGAGGTAGCAGTGATCTTGGAAGTACTAAGAGCTGGAAGGATTATTGATCATGACCTAGAATAATTGAGGGAAATGCATAGCCTGATGATGGAAAATAGTGGTTGTATTTAATAGCAATACCAGGAATGATATTATGGACTAGAGGAGATAAAATTTTAAGCTCTCACTTGGAAGATGATTATCTAATACCAGAAATTTTAGTAAGTGCTTGGGTGACATCATTATTATAATCGTACTATGTGACTCGGAGAGATAAGTAACGAAAAGAAGGAATTTGAGGAATAGAATTTTAGGGAAAACTTTGACGAGAAGAGAATTATACATTAAGCGAGGAAATTTTTTCTTTTGAGGATTGATGTTGGAAACAGAACGGGAGAAATTATTTTAAGGTTTACCCTACACTATGACCTTATCCTAGACATGGATTGGTTGAGCCAATACCTCGCGACACTAGATTGTCGACGTAATTATATTATTTATGACCACCAGATTACCATGAGTTTTAGTTACTTCAGGGAGCCCGGGAACATAGTGCCCATCTACCTTAGAGACACACAATGTAGGATGAACCAGTGAACCCCCGCATGATATCAGATGTGATTCTAGGAAACCTTTCGGGCCTGCCACCTGACGGAGAGATAGAATTTGCTATAGAGTTGACTCCAAGAGCGGAGCAAATTATTTTCTCGTCTTCAGACTAGCACCGATAGAGTTGGTTGAGTTGTAGGTCCGTCGTGGAGGATCTCTTAAACAAGGGTTTCGGTCGGGGTAGTATTTCTCCATGGGGCAATACCCATCTTAATTATGTCGAAGAAAAATGGGACGGTACAGTTGAATCAGCTAAGTGGCACATATGTATTTTGAAGATCGATCTCAGATCCAGCTATCATCAGATCTAGGTACGGAGAGAGGGCATTCCTAAGACGACTTTTCGGACGTAGTATGGACACTATGAGTTTCTAGTCATGACGTTTGGTTTAACCAATACGCCAGCAATATTTGTGAGCCTAATGAACAATGTCTTCCAACAGTACTTGGATAAGTTCGTGGTAGTATTTATAGACTACATCTTGATATATTTCAAGAGCCAGGAGGAGCCTGAGAGGCATCTCAGAATCGTGTTGGAGACGCTGAGACATGAAAGGATGTACGCCAAACTCAGCAAATGTGAGTTCTGCTTGGATAGAGTACCGTTCCTGGGACACATAATCACCGGAGATGGACTATCAGTTAACCCGGAGAAGATAGCTGCAGTCGAGACGTGGCCTACCCCTACATCAGTTACGGAGGTTAGGAGTTTCCTCGGACTTGCCGGATATTATCGGAGGTTCGTGGAAAACTTCTCGAGGATAGCTGCGCCTATGACGCAACTAACATATAAGGACGAGAAGTTTATCTGGACCAACGAGTGTCAGGCGACTTTCGATGAGCTGAAGAAGCGTCTAACATCAGCACCGATTTTGACACTACCTTCAGGATCAGGAGGATTTGTAGTGTATAGTGATACGTCTGGGAGTAGATTGGGACATATACTGATGCAACACGGCAAGGTGATAGCCTACACATCGAGACAGTTAAGAGTTCATAAGAAGAACTATCCGACGCACGACTTGGAGCTAGCTGCAGTGATATTTGCACTAAAGCTATGGAGACATTACCTTTATAGTGAGCGTGTTGAGATTTACATAGATCATAAAAGCCTGAAGTATGTCTACATGCAGAAGGAGCTCAACATGAGGCAAAAACGCTGGCTAGAGTTGATGACAGATTATGACATTAAGTAGCAGTACCACCCTGGCAAGGCAAATATCGTAGCAGATGCCTTAAGCAGGAAGCCCATGGTATACTTTTTGACGATGCAGCGGCAATTGATAGAGGATCTCCAGGAGCTTGGGATAGAGATTGTATTGCCAGGCATGGATGGACAGATGGCCAGCCTCGAGGTTCAGTCTACCCTGATTGAGAGGATCAGGGCAGCCCTGCCAACAGATGCGAGATTTCGACGTCTACGAGAGAGGACAGAGGCTGACATGCAAACGGGACTCAGGATTCACGAAGACAAAATATTGAGGTGTGGAGATTGCCTATACGATCCGAGAGGCGAGCTACACCAAGAGTTGATGGTCGAGGCTCATTGCTCGATTATTCTATTTCATCCCGGGGGTACGAAGATGTACCGAGAGTTGAAGCAATATTACTGGTAGCGTGGATGAAGAGAGAGATTGCAAGATTTGAGGCGTGGTGCTTGGTATGTCAACGAGTCAAGGCTGAATATCAGAGAACTGCAGCGCTTCCAATTCCCGAGTAGAAGTGGGAATGCCTTGCCATGGACTTCATCGTAGGATTCCCGCGAAGCCTAACGGGAAGGACGCAGTTTGGGTTGTCGTAGACAGACTCACAAAGTCTGCATATTTCTTGCCCTTCAGAATTGGACAGTCCACGGAGATTTTAGCTGACATGTATATGAGGTCGATAGTACAACTACATGGAGTACCTGTCAGCATCGTATCGGATCGTGATTCCAGATTCACGTCGCATTTTGGCGGACTATACAGAAGAGCCTAGGAACTCGTCTCAGAGTTCAGCACTGCATATCATTAACAGACTGATGGCCAGTCAGAGCACACGATACAGATATTAGAGGATATGCATGATTAATTTTGGAGGATCTTGAGAGGACCACCTACACTTGGTAAAATTCTCCTATAATAACAGCTACCACGCTAACATACAGATGGCACCTTATCAGGCACTGTACGGCAGGAAATGCAGGTCGCCAGTTTGTTAGAGTGACGTAGGAGAGCGCCAGATGCTTAGTCCTGAGTTAGTGACACAGACAGTGGAGAAGGTCAAGCAGATTCCGAACCACCTGCGTACAATACAGGACAGACAGAAACATTGGACAGATGCGTACCGTAGGCCATTGGAGTTAAAGGAGGGTGACCATGTATTTTTGAGGGTATCGCCTACTCATGGTACCATCAGATTCGGAGGCAGAGGCAAGCTGAGTCCGAGGTACATCGGGCTTTTTGACATCTTGGAACGAGTTGGCGAAGTAGCTTACCGTCTTGTATTGCCTCCATCATTAGAGGGAGTGCATGACGTATTTCACGTATCGCAGCTGAGGAGATATGTCGCAGACCCTAGCCACATGCTTGATCATTCGGAGATTACAGTCGGGGCCAGTCTGTCTTACATAGAGCAACTAGTTGAGATCCTCGATCACAGCGAGAAGACTTGAGAGGGCAGACTATTCGACTGGTCAGAGTTGCAGGGGAGCACCATTCACCAGGCGAGTCTACTTGGGAGCGCGTAGATTCTATTTGACAACGGTTCCCGTACTTATTTGAGGAGCAAGGTACGAATTTACGTATGGCATTTGATTACTAGTTGTTTTAAAATTCGCTTAACTATTATCGTGCCTTACTTTTAATTTCGAGGACGAAATTTTTTTAAGTTAGGAATAATGTAAAACCCCTCAATTTATTCTATAGATAGACAGGTTTGGAATTGGAAAATTTTGGATTAACAAGCAGATATTGAGGTTTAGAGTAGTGTTGCCTGTTATTTTATTTAATTAAAACCCTTGGCGCACCCTATCATTGTTCAATTATTCGGAGCCCATTATCAGCTCGTAAATTTCATCAGACTATTGTACTTCTGACTTGACTCGCCAATTTAGGCACTGGACTTTTTCGTCACACTAAATCAAATCTGTTGTGCCCTAAATTAATTTCACAACTTCCCGTATCCTAAAATCTATATTTAATTCTATGTCGGACACCTGTGTCGTTACCCTCAGTTTTGAGATACCAACCTAACCCGTTGAGCCGGACCAACTAAAGGGTCCAAGACTGACTCCAAGCCCCCATCATTTTTGACCTTTGTGTCATTTCCGAATTTTGACCCCAAGTGCCCCCATTTAATTCAAAAGTGCGGGACAATTTAATTCTAATTAAATCGGGGATACCAGCTTTGCCTAATCCTATTTTAAATCCTTAATTAATCCCGATGGCCATAAAAATTTAACCCGTGCCAAACCCCCAACACCCTCTCGCCATGCAAACCATCACCCGCGTTTTCTCCAAAATTTTAGCGTCATTTCATGTGATTGTGCAATTACCCAAAATTAAGGGGCTTAGTTGCAATTTTTGAAATAAGTGTCCTAACCTCATTGGTCTAGGTCAAATGGAGAAGCCCCTCTCTTTTGACCAAGTCAACATCCCTCCTCCCTCTCATATGCATGAAGAAACTATTTTCCTTCATGATTAATCCTCACCACCCATTTGGATTGGGTCAATCATCACCACACATCCCCACATCACATCCCCTATTTAATGCCCCTTTCTACACATTTTTCCAAGCAGGACCTAACCCCAATACATTGAAACCCCCCCTTTTCTCTCTCTCCTCCCTCTTTCTTCCCTCACAGCCGAACACCATTCCCACTTCTTCTCCTTCTTTATTTCTTCTTCTTCCTTATTCTTCTTCCTATCTCCTTCCGGGAAAATCTCTCCGGCCGGCCAACTATGCATCTCCCTGTCCGACTAAACCCGACCCCACAGTGCAGCCATTCCCTCCACTCCGGCCAGAGCAGCCCTCGACTCGCTGCGCACTGACTGCTCCGACCCGCTCAGTCCACCACCCGACTCCACCGACTCTGACTCCGGCCGGCACCGTTCTTCACCCACCCCACAGTGACTGTGAAACATCCCACTGACCTCGACTCCGCCACTCAAGCCCTCACTCTCCTCCGTCCGGCCGGCGGTGCAACCGCATCGCCCACACAGTCCCCCCCCCCCCCCCGCCGCTCCGTCCAGTGCAGCCATTCCCTCCCGACTCCCTGTCAGCTCCTACCATCACCACCACGACTGTGCAGCATCTTCCCCCCCCCCCCCCCGCAGCGGCTCCGGCCGACTTCCCCATCCGATCTCCTCCGCTCCGGCCTCCTTCATCCGACCTCCCCCCTATCATCACCACCACCACTAGCTCCCTGTCCAACTCCTATCATCACCACCACAAACTCCCTCATCCGGCGATACTGTGCATCCTCCGCCGGGCTGACCCCATACCCCATCGTCCGGCCACCACCACCTCGCTCCGGCCACTTTGGTATACTACTCCCCCTCTCTTTATATTCATGCATTGTGTTGTGTTTTAGTAGAAATTGAGGTTATATATAGTTGTGTGTGTATTAGATAGTATTTGAGTTTAAAATGGTAGTTCAATAGTGGTGTAATATAAATAATCATGTGGTAATAAAGTGATTAAGGTAAATATGGACTAAGGCAAATGATGATCAAGGTAAATGTTAATTATGAAGACTTAGGAATAGGGTTAAATGTAGGTTAGGTTTATGTCTATGTAAATTAATATGAACTTTAACGATTTGCACGGAGGTTTGGAATTTGATTTTAAGGAGATGTTATGAATATATTATATAATGGTAAAATCCTAATTTATTTACGGAGAATTAAATTGAGGAGAAACAAGTCTCTGAATTGACTGAACAATGATGAACACCGAGGAGCACAGGATTGATGAAGGATTTTTGTGTAGTGTAAAATGCTAAATTTAAATGTATGATTAGTAAGGACAGTAGGTGAATGACTGATTGAGGACTAATGTGATCGGCAATTTAGAAACTGGAAATTTAAGGTGATTAACTTAGGGAGACACCTGGTGACTGGTAACAACGATATGAAACGAAGAAATTAAAATCATAAACTGTGTTTTGAGGATGGCTTGATGATATGGTACTGATGACTAGATATTTTGACTATCGTACCGATAGTCAACTGTGGTCAACCCCCCTAATGTCTTGTCCCTGTGACTCGTAGCTGAGACTGAGTTTAGGTGTAGATGCGTGTCGCATCCCTGTTTGGCGTAGAATAGATTATTGATTTTGGGTTGTATCTATCTCTAGGAACTGCGGGACCTGAGGACTTGGACGCGGTACTGGGACCCCGTCATCAGCAGCCTCGCACAGGCAAGTATACCTTGCCTTGTTATACTGTTTAATTTTCTGTATTTTAGCTGCCTGTTCATTGTTTTAGATATTATAACTGTGCGCGTCTGAGAGAAACTCGGGTGCAGTCAACGAATGCGTTGACGTTAGGACTTGTGTCTGACTTAGTGTCTAGTAGACCCACCTAAAGTTGTGGAGTTATTGGTATAACTCCCAGGCCTTGACACATCTCACATACGTGTTGTGAGTCTCATGTAGGGCACGGTCCTGCGTATGTGGTTGGCCACCTGTACGTGTAGGCGTGCGACGGATAAGGAATAACTGCTATTAGTGATGCATGATAGAAGACTTAGCAGTTATTAGTAGGTGGAGCATAGACTAGCGTGGTACGATGGTCCTATCCCTATCCTTGTTTGGTTGTAAGGATTTACCCTTGCTCTAACGTTGACTATGAGCCAGAGTTACGACGCCCCGGCATAGTAGCGGAAGCGTGTGGTGGATACAACATGCTTAGATCATGGGGCGGGGAGGACGACTAGTAGGCGTATGGGACACCCACTCCTTCTATACAGATACCGCACTCGATAGAGTGATACAGACGTATACATATTGCAGATACCACGTTCTCTAGAGTGTTTGACGTTACTTGTTACATATTGCAGATACCACACTCTAAAGAACGTTGGACGTTATACTATTTCAGATACCATGCTCCTCGGATATGGACGTTATCAGGTGCCCGTGTTATAGGGGGCATATGTGGCATACACTAGCCGGTTGTCACGATTGGTGAATTACGTCAGCATATGTCTAGCCTACACATTCCCATACACTCAAGTTGTCCTCAAATTGCATTCACTTAAACGGTTAGCACACCGCCTTTATTTATTCAGTATTTACTTTATGGCATGTATTTTTTTGTATCTTGTTACGTCCCTCTGAGGACCTGGAACCCTTCCAGGTTGTTTATGCGGTTGCAGGATACTTGATCTATTAGAGTGTGGACATCATTGCAGGTATATTTATATTTCCTGCTAGTTCAGTTATGTACTACTTTCCATTTTATTCTGCCTTTATAGCCTAGTATTTATAGACCTATATTGTTCTTCTATTCTATTCGAGCGGATGTATTATTGGGCTGCAGACTGATGATGCGTATCGTTCTTTCTTGAGATTACTTATCCTGGATTAAGATTTAGATTTAGTTGTTGTATATTAGAAATAGATTATTACTTGGATCACTTGACCATGGACAGCGTAAGTGTACTTCGTCGGGTCCATGAAATTGGAAAGCCCTACGAAGTCGTACCAGCTGGCCATTGTCACGTGTCTGGTCCCATGGATTTTGGGACTGGGGCGTGACATCGTGCCTAACT
The DNA here is from genome assembly GCA_036927795.1 of Iris macrosiphon. NCBI lineage: Eukaryota > Viridiplantae > Streptophyta > Magnoliopsida > Asparagales > Iridaceae > Iris > Iris macrosiphon. The sequence continues at coordinate 25,963 of JAYESA010001206.1, read as the reverse complement.
AGCCACCCTCAATTATATGTGGAGTTAAGGCTGGACCCAATGGATATTGTTTAAATTCTCATTAGTGGATGGCAATATCCGATTATTATATTGTACTATGTATTCTTGCGATCTTAGCATAGTTGCCTTCCGAAAGACTGGTGCATACTACTATGTGTTACGCGGTTATTCATGGCTCAGCTAGCCCCTGCTAGAATATAGATCGATCTGATGATTTTAATATTGTATTATTCTGCTGAGATAACTCAGACTCCACATAACAAGCCGTAGGATTGATTAGCTAATTTAAAAGATAAAGTATTGTAGTCTAGGGACATAAACTATTGTGGTGTGACGTTTCAACCCTTGTCCTTGTTTGGTTGTAGGATTGTGCCAATGTGTCATAATAGGTCATGTACCGAAGTAGCATATTATACTTATATCTTAGCTGGTATTTTGGCATGTGTGTTCTGGATTATACTAATGTATTGCATCTTCGTCGTGTTCATAATTGGTGAGTCGTACCCTGTCTCAGCATAGTGCAATACCTCTTGTCCTTTTTGGTTGTAGAGGTATCCTACTTCTCTGATGAAAGTTCATACGCTTGGATTTAGGGCACAGATTCCAATTTTATGTACTTATTGGTTTTTCTTCATTCACTTGTGGTACTTGCTCGCTGGGCCTGACCCCACTGGTTTTGTTTGGCCAGGTTTATTGGTTTTTCTTTATTCAAGTGGAGCGACGAATTTAAAACTAGCTTCTAAGAGCTAAAGCGATGGCTCATTTTAGCTCTAATACTTTCACTTCCTATCACTACCCGCACCCAATGAAAGGGCACTAGTACGTGGGTACGTCCAGCCTACGCCGCAGCATTGGCGGTAGAATGCTGTCTTGGTCAACTATACTATTTAATTATCTCATAATAATGCATAAACCTCCAATAATAACTCAACTCCAAGAAGAGTGTAATCACTACCAGAATAAGTTAAATTAGCGACATCACGAAACATCGCTAAATGGCCAAAAAATATCGCTAAATAATTTTAGCGACATATGTAGCGATGTTACGTTGAAGTCGCCTTTAAGCTAGTCGTTGACCGTAAAAATGTCGCAAAACGTCGTTATTTCGATATTTTTTAGCGACGTAAATGTGTCGCTATTTTAGCGACGGGTAGCGACTCAATGTTGCTAAATTAGCTACATTTAGTTTGTCGCTATATGTCACTAAGTTTTTTTTAGCGACATTGTGCGACTCATTTAGCGACGTTATATTGACCTGGCAATACTTCCATGTCGACAATTTGCGACGGGCAGCGACGTGTTTAGCGATGTTGTCACGACCCGCACCCGATATAGGGGCACGAGTGCGCGGGTACGTCCAGCCTACACCGCAGCATCGGCGGTAGAACGCAGTCTAGGTTATGATACTAACTAAGCAATCTCACACGAGCATCCAATCTCCATAAGGAGGCACGGATGATACAAAATAATGAACACAAACTCAATCACAACTACAGCACGATAAGAAATCAAAGAAATAAAATGAAATACAACACAAGTCTAATGTAAATAAATCTAACTCAATAATAAATCCAAGTCTCAAAAATGCCGGAGACAAATCCGGTACCAAAATAATATGCTAAAAAACTAACTAGGTAACTAGTGATTCCGGCTAAACCTCCCAGAATCACGACTGTACTACTAAGTCCAAGACTGTAGCTACTCACTCTGTGGTCCACACGTGTCGGATACCAGTCCTCTAGGCATAGTCTGGAAAATATTTTCTATTCAGGAAGGAGCAAAGTACATTTCTAAATAGCAGTTCTATATCAATGATATAAACTATGCAGCAGTATTTAGATGGAAATATACAAGATGCATGTATACGTACGAGAAATGTACAATAAAGGATATACTAGAAATACTGTAAGTAAATGCAGGAAAGGAAACAATATGTCAATGAGCAAGAATATTATGACTAAGTGTGTGAGTACTAGCTTTAACATGTGATCGGCTTGGTACTGGTAAACTCATTATATTGGTTAGCGATCATCCTTGAGGTCGGGCTAATCCGTAACGGATAGCTATGATGCGAGTAATAGTCAGGCTAACCATATGTAACAGTGATGAGGCATGTAATGGTAAGGCTGCACCGACGTGAGGCGTGGGTGAGCTATGATGCATATAGAGTTGGGTATGATCACATATCTACACTAAAATACTCCCTACCCCCGAAAATCAGTGCATGTACATGTACAAGATAACAATAAAATAAGACTTGTACAAGCTACACCATGAACAAGGAATAATATCTCATAACGAGATCCGTATATACCAATCCGTGTAACCATCGTGTCAAGAGCATGGATATTTACACTAGATACAGTGAACATAGGGGATATCATAAATAAGAAACTAATCAAAGAATGTACTCGCCTTGGGTCCTTAGCTGGTAAAACCAATATCCTGTCCCAGAGTATCGTCTGGAGGATCCAACAGTCCTATAACACATAATAAACAATACAACGTTTGCATCAGATGCTACACTAACACAAATACATAACTTAGGACTATGCCAGGTATGGCACTGGCCAATCTAGGGTCAGTGTGCGTCAAGTTGCACGGGCGTCGCGTCTGTGATTGCTGGGCAAGACAGACGATCAAAACGGTACGGGGCTTGCCAGTACGTTTGTGTACGTGTGGCAGTCTGCTATCAGTTCGCAGGATCATAGGTCCGTGTAAGTACGGGGTATCCGTAATTACACTTGGGTCTCCTAGTATCTATATATACATATATCAATAATTAAATATAATACATATATATGGTTATACCAAAGTATAAACAAAATATGTATTAGTGTATATACATTAAATGGAAATATATATTATATATATTTATATAAAAAATATACATAACACCCATTATTTAAGAATATGTATATATATACATATTCATACACTAAATAATTATACCTATACCATATATGTATACAAGTATTATATATATATATATATATATATATATATAAACCAAAATACCAAAACAATATATATATATATATACATACCCAATTAGTACTTATATTATATACAAGTCTAAATATACCAATATATATATAAGCTACGTACAGATATACACACCAAATACGTACATATATCAAAATACATATTACTAAAGTGCGTATTTATATATATACCAATAATATTTACATACATATACTGAAAATACATATATACATATATACCAATTTTATATTGAAATATATTAAGTATATACAAAATATATACATATACATATACCAATATTACATATACTAGAATACGTATTTATATATATAAATCATATTAAATATATACATGTACATATACATATTCACATTAATTAATATACTTATACATATACATATATTAGTATATACACATATACGAACACATATACGTATATAAGCATATATACGCACACATATACATATATTATATATATACGTATATATATATACACACATACGCGTACACATACACCTACACACACACGTATACACATACGTATTCAAGGGGAAGAGGAAGAGGAGCTCACAGGGGGTCGGCTGGTGGTTCCGGTGGTGGAGCCGGAGGTGCAGGGAGGCCACCGGGGGAAGGAGCTACAGCAAGGGGTGCTGCACAGGCTGGTGGAGATGGTTCGGTTTGGCCGGAGGTGGCTCGTAGAGGCTGGTGCAGACCGGATGACCGGAGTAGGGAGTGGAGGGAAGGTTGCAGGCCGGACTCGAGGGTGGCTCGATGCGAGGGAGATGGAGGAAGGGATGTAGGGATGTCGGCCGGGCTTAGGGAGGTGAGTCGAGTGGTACAGCAGCGGGAGGGATGGAGGTCGAGCTGACCGCCGGAGAGGGGAGTTCACGGTGGACGGGGCGGGGAGCTTCGGCTGGGGTTCAGTGGTGCGCTGCCGGTCGGAGGAGAAGAACAGTGGGAGGAGGAGTATGGTGGGGAGTGACGGAGCCGCACCGGAGTATGCAGCGGGAGGTCGGGAAGTAGTCGCAGATGCGGGGAGGACGAACAGCCGGGGAAGAACAGAGCTGCGTCGGAGAGTTCAGTGGCTGCTCGACCGGTCTGCCGGAGTGCAGGCCGGGGTCGGATCAACTCGAACGGCCGGGGTCGGGTCGTGCCGGACTGGGTGAGCGGGAGGAGCTGGGTCGGAGGGATAACGACACTGCTCGCCGGAGGGAAATGCAGCAAGGGGGAGAATAGTGGCGGCCGAGGTGAGTTCGACCGGAGTGAGGCGACTGGGGGAGGCCGGGCTGGAGGTTGTTGATGGTGGTGGAGGCCGGAGACTGAGCTGGTCGAACGGCCTCGGCGGGATGGCCGGAGCTCGGGGAAGAACAGTAGGGAGAGGTGGTAACAGTGGTGGTGGTGGTGAATGGTCCCCCCCCCCCCCCCCCGTCTCTTCAAATTCAAAAAGAAGGAGAAGAAGAAGAAGAAGAAGAAGAAGAAGAGAAGAAGAAGAAGAAAAATAAAGAAGAAAGGAAGCATGAAAATATGGAGGCTACGGTTGGGTGTGGGCTTGCCTAGGTTTTTGGAGATTAGGGTTTTCCTAGGGAAGAGTGTGGGTGATGTGATATTTTATAGGGAGATGCGAGAGGGAATGAATGGTGGTGATGGCTTCCATCTAGAATGGGTGGCCATGATTCTATATGGAGAAAAATGAGGGGGTTGCTTTCTTTATTTGGATAAACCAATAGGATGGTGACACCTCATTGAAATTTGTAATTAAGCCCCCAACAATTAGAAAATTGCACAGGAGTGGGTCACTGGATTTAATTAATTAAAATTTGATACCCCTGGCGTTCTAAAATTAATTAGAAATACATGGGGCCAAAATTAGGTCGGGTCACCAATATCATTAGTGAAGAAGACTCAGAACAGAATATTACCCTAATTTGGGTCGCACGAAAAATAGGCCAAGATTGCCTCCAATTTCGATTTGAACGCACAACGATACAAAATTGGAATTTATTTAGAATTTAAAAAAACGTCCGCGACAATTTTTGTGCGGCTAAAATGAAGCACAAGAGAGCATAATTATGAGTTATAAAAAATGGCAGAATGGAAGGCGGGCATGTCTAGAGCAATGTTGTGAAATTTGTTGGAAGGCAAAAGCCAGGGTAGCGCTCCAAATATCGAAGCAACGGCAGCGTGCAACAATTAAATAAATTACGGTAATTAATTTCGACACCCCATAATTAAATCCTAAATAATGTAATTAAATACACAATCCCCATAATTCTGTCAGGTGTTCGTCTAGTGGGCTTCTATGTCAAGTCTACCAGCTCAAACATTAATGCACACTGTAAATAATAATATATTTAATTACACATCTCACAAAATATTTAATTTAAATACACCTATCGAGAAATCATCTAATATAAATACCAAAATATTAATAATACATAAAAAGTCGAAAATAGCCCTGTTTTCAGAATGTGGTAGTGACAAGTCTACCCTCCTTAAAAGAATTTCGTCCTCGAAATTTAAAGTCCTCATAGTAGTGTTTATACATTATTTTATTTTCTATCAATAGTTAAATTCATCAACCACAAAATCAGGTAGTAATCCACCTTGCCATTTCATAATTTTCAAAAATTCTAAAATTATTGTATTCCTGAAAAAATCCTCGAAATATAATCAGTTCCCATTTTCCTCACAATTTCCTCCGAATTTTTAAGTCAATAATTCAATACTCAAAATTTAATATTCACTCCTCTAGTTTGATTTTTAATCAATGCATATATAAAAATTGAATCTCGTCCCAAAAAGTCTGAATCCAAACAATGATCTTATTCTTCGGTTTCCTTTTTCTGAAAATACTCAACAATGCAACACTTATAGATCCTTCAAATGCAACGTCCATAATATAAAATTTAAAATTCATAACTTGCGGTCAAATAAACATAATGACAATCTCCTAAATTTCCTCAAGTTTTTTTTTTTTGATAGATATATCATAATCAATAATCATCAATCCTACCATATTAAATTCTTTATCTCTTATTTAAATTAATGTTTATCCTCGAATTTTAATGGTATTTTAATCATATCTCAATCTTGACAAAATCAATGATTCATCAAATCTGCCATATTAAATCCTTAACTCTTTATGCTTATCTTCCAAAATTTTAGCATCTCGTTTCTCTTGTCAAGTCATAACATCTTCATAAATCTACTATGGTCAAACCCCACTAATCATGGTTTAAGAAAATTCTACCTACAGCCATGCAATCTAAGAAAATATGTAGGTCATGTGTCTTTTGTCATGGTATTGCAGTCTCTGTCTGGGTGTACTACTAGCTACATTCTAATAAGAAAATCATGAATACAAGCCATGGTACTAGGGAATCAATCAATCAAAAGACGAAAACAAACATGAGGAAAAGAAAAGAAGGAACCTGCTAACATATTTCTTGCAATATCTTCTATCTCTAACATACACTTAACCCTGGCACATTCACTAACTAATTCCTATTCCTGTACACTGATATCCCTATCAACTAATCATTAGTCCACAAGACATCCATGATTACATCCTCATTGCATACACCTGTCTATTGATACCTAAATCTGATACCAAGAACCTCTAACACAATTATAGGTCAAATGATGCATGTAAAGTTTGATACCTCTATCTCTTTAGGTACCTCTGTTCTACTATAAGTACACCCACTGCTAGTTCTCATTCCTACTACAATTGTTCATACTATTTGTTCTTATCACTCAAGTGCACACCAAGTGTAACACACCATACTAAGTACTGCTCTCTCCAATACAACTCTAGATGGACACCCAAGTCAGTCTGCGGTGCCATCTCAATCATGCTCAAGTCAACAGATCCTTACACATATATATCATCTACTCATATATTAATATATATATTTCTCATCCACCATAAAATTAATCCTCAAAATAATCGTCAAGGTTTAACTTCTCGAACAAATTTAAATAAAATGCATATATTTCCTCAATAGTCAAATACTCAATATCGAAATCAAAATTTTAATCGCTCCTAAAATATTTATAGCCTTGACCATGTTTATTGAATCAAAATTTGAACCCTCAAATATTTACTGACATAAATCTCAACTCCTCAATAATTCTCAAAATAAAAATTTATTTCCACTCTTTAATTTATAAATCCACAAATATACATATAATTGCTCACGGTCTCTAATACTCGAGGTGCACTCAATACATCTATTGTCTACAACTGTGTACTAAAATTGTACTGCCCGAATCACTTGCACTATTACCTCTAAATGATCAAAGTTATCATCACATGTATTTTCTTCCATGATTTTCTAATCTATATCAACTGGTATATCATCTAATTATCATCACGCAAAGTGCTTACTGTTATCATCATCATTCTCGACTAATCCTCGATATAGAATCATTAGTACCCTTGGTATGATATCACTAGCTTCATTATTGGATCATCTTATCAAAGTTATTAGAACTCATGATTATCTGTACCTTCTATAACACTCATGTTTCTTTACTCTCATGGGCAAGTATATGGTTCCTCATCTCGATTGTTGTATAGGTATTTCCCTTTAATCTTTTACAGCCTGTTAAACTAATCTGTGATACGCTTCACCACTTTCATTACCAATTCCGATATTTCTCTACTCATGATACCTCATTATAACTCTTTATGCATATATTTCTTTACTTTTAATACATCCGATATCAATCATCAAATTGAACATCATGCTCCATTAATCCTTAACACAATTCCTGGATACTTAATTGTTTACGTAGATCATCCAATTGCATAATCATGATTATCCAGGACGGGTATGTTGGCTCTGATACTAACTCTTGGAACTATCACTGATACTCTATACTCTCTTTTACACTCAGTACTATAATGATACCTATCCTAGAACCATTGTTACAAGGTACTGTGCTATGGGTTAACTCTAGGTTAAGGCCTACTGCTCACATGTCCATCTAGGAAACACTTACAACTTACTAGCAACACTCAGTCAATACTAATACTCAAGACACAGCCATAATTACAAGTCATTAATTATCATACTTAACAAGGAATCCTCAAGGAATAGGAGCTCAAAAAGACTGGATTGAGGACTGAAGGTGTTTCTACTGCTAGTAACAAAAGATCGATGGAATAAAGTCTTGTATTAACAGAAACAGATAAGTGTTGAGATGATACTTTAAGAACCAATTTAAGATACAACCTGATAACCATATATGTCTGCATAACGCTTAGAATCTTTGCCACACCAGTAAGCATAGGTGCGATAAACGATAGGTTCTGTAACTAAAGTACGCAACCCTATAGTCATGTCATCTAGAATCTTCGCCACGCCAACCGGTACGGCTACGATAAACTCTAGGTTCCATAACCAAAGTAGACGTTTCACCTTTCTCACTGTGCTCATCAATATATGTCATCAGATGATATCGTAAAGTTTAGTCCATAAAATTCATCTCGATGAGAAATGAACTCAACAACGATACCAAGAATTAAATTTAACAACTGGTCAACAAGAATCAAACTCAATATCAACGAGTGAGGATGGACGGAAATAAGGCGAAGAATTTAAATTAGAAATGGTAATAAGATTCTCAAGGGGTCATCCCAGGAATCTCTCAAGAATTTGTGATTGAGTATCCTCTCTCATCCTAGTATCTTGTGTCCTATATTCTATAGCAGGCACGCAGTAGTACAACTAATACGTCGTACTACCACGACATCGCACAACTTGCGAAGTCTGACCTGCGTGGGCCACCACTAAAAATGTGTCATGACCCGCACCCGGTATAGGGGCACGAGTGCGCGGGTACGTCCAGCCTACGCCGCAGCATCGGCGGTAGAACGCTGTCTAGGTCATGATACTAACTAAGCAATCTCACACGAGCATCCAATCTCCATAAGGAGGCACGGATGACACAAAATAATGAACACAAACTCAATCACAACTACAGCACGATAAAAAATCGAAGAAATAAAATAAAATACAACACAAGTCTAATGTAAATAAATCTAACTCAACAATAAATCCAAGTCTCAAAAATGCCGGAGACAAATCCGGTACCAAAATAATATGCTAAAAGAACTAACTAGGTAACTAGTGATTCCGGCTAAACCTCCCGGAATCACGACTGTACTACTAAGTCCAAGACTGCAGCCACTCACCCTGTGGTCCACAAGTGTCGGATACCAGTCCTCTAGGCATAGTCTGGAAAATGTTTTCCAGTCAGGAAGGAGCAAAGTACATTTCTAAATAGCAGTTCTATATCAATGATATAAACTATGTAGCAGTATTTAGATGGAAATATACAAGATGCATGTATATGTACGGGAAATGTACAATAAAGGATATACTGGAAATACTGTAAGTAAATACAGGAAACGAAACAATATGTCAATGAGCAAGAATACTATGACTAAGTGTGTGAGTACTAGCTTTAACATATGATCGGCTTGGGACTGGTAAACTCATTACATTGGTTAGCGATCATCCTTGAGGTCAGGCTAATCCGTAACGGATAGCTACGATACGAGTAATTGTCAAGCTAACCATATGTAACAGTGATGAGGCATGTAATGGTAAGGCTGCACCGACGTGAGGCGTGGGTGAGCTATGATGCATGTAGAGTTTGGTATGATCACATATCTACACTAAAATACTCCCCACCCCCGACTGGTATAGTAGATCCAATTATGGTACGTTATGGCACGGGATTCCCTAGGGAGGTAGCAAATCTCCCCGGAAATCAGTGCCTGTACATGTACAAGATAATAATAAAACAAGACTTGTACAAGCTACACCATGAACAAGGAATAACATCTCATGACGAGATCCGTATATACCAATCCGTATAACCATCATGTCAAGATCATGGATATTTACACTAGATACAATGAACATAGGGGATATCATAAATAAGAAACTAATCAGAGAATGTACTCGCCTTGGGTCCTTAGCTGGTAAAACTAATGTCCTGTCCCAAAGTATCGTCTGGAGGATCCAACAGTCCTATAACACATAATAAACAATACAACGTTTGCATCAGATGCTACACTAACACAAATACATAACTCAGGGCTATGCCAGGTATGGCACTGGTCAATCTAGGGTCAGTGTGCGTCAAGTTGCACGGGCATCGCGTCTGTGATTGCTGGGCAAGACAGACGATCAAAACGGTACGGGGCTTGCCAGTACGTCAGTGTACGTGTGGCAGTCTGCTATCAGTTCGCAGGATCATAGGTCCGTGTAAGTGCGGGGTATCCGTAATTACACTTGGGTCGCCTAGTATCTATATATACATATATCAATAATTAAATATAATACATATATATGGTTATACCTAAGTATATACAAAATATGTATTAGTGTATATACATTAAATGGAAATATATATTATATATATTTATATAAAAAATATACATAACACCCATTATTTAAGAATATGTATATATATACATATTCATACACTAAATAATTATACCTATACCATATATGTATACAAGTATATATATATATATATATATATAAACCAAAATACCAAAACAATATATATATATGCATACCCAATTAGTACTTATATTATATACAAGTATAAATATACCAATATATATAAAAGCTACGTATAGATATACACACCAAATATGTACATATATCAAAATACATATTACTAAACTACGTATTTATATATATACCAATAATATTTACATACATATACTGAAAATACATATATACATATATACCAATTTTATATTGAAATATATTAAGTATATACAAAATATATACATATACATATACATATACCAATATTACATATACTAGAATACGTATTTATATATATAAATCATATTAAATATATACATGTACATATACATATTCACATTAATTAATATACTTATACATATATATATATTAGTATATACACATATACGCACATATATACGTATATACGCATATATACGCACACATATACATATATTATATATATACGTATACATATATACACACATACGCGTACACATACACCTACACACACACGTATACACATACGTATACAAGGGGAAGAGGAAGAGGAGCTCACAGGGGGTCGGCTGGTGGTTCCGGTGGTGGAGCCGGAGGTGCAGGGAGGCCGCCGGGGGAAGGAGCTGCAGCAAGGGGTGCTGCACAGGCAGGTGGAGATGGTTCGGTTTGGCCGGAGGTGGCTCGTAGAGGCTGGTACAGGCCGGATGACCAGAGTAGGGAGTGGAGGAAAGGTTGCAAGCCGGACTCGAGGGTGGCTCGATGCGAGGGAGATGGAGAAGGGGATATAGGGATGTCGGTCGGGCTTAGGGAGGTGAGTCGAGTGGTACAACAGCGGAAGGGATGGAGGTCGAGCTGACCGCCGGAGAGGGGAGTTCACGGTGGATGGGGCGGGGAGCTTCGGCTGGGGTGCAGTGCTGCGCTGCCGGTCGGAGGAGAAGAACAGTGGGAGGTGGAGTATGGTGGGGAGTGACGGAGCCGCACCGGAGTGTGCAGCGGGAGGTCGGGAAGTAGTTGCAGATGCGGGGAGGACGAACAGTCGGGGAAGAACAGAGCTGCGCCAGAGAGTTCAGTGGATGCTCGACTGGTCTGTCGGAGTGTAGGCCGGGGTCGGGTCGACTCGGACCGCCGGGGTCGGGTCATGCCGAACTGGGTGAGCGGGAGGAGCTGGGTCGGAGGGATGACGACACTGCTCGCCGGAGGAAAATGCAGCGAGGGGGAGAATAGTGGCGGCCGGGGTGAGTTCGACCGGAGTGAGGCGACTAGGGGAGGCCGGGCTGGAGGTTGTTGATGGTGGTGGAGGCCGGAGACTGAGCGGGTCGAATGGCCTCGACGAGCTGGCTGGAGCTCGGGGAAGAACAGTAGGGAGAGGTGATAACAGTGGTGGTGGTGGTGAATGGTTCCCCCCCCCCCTCTCTTCAAATTCAAAAAGAAGGAGAAGAAAAAGAAGGGAAGAAGAAGAAGAAGAAGAGAAGAAGAAAAATGAAGAAGAAAGGAAGCATGAAAATGTGGAGGCTACGGTTGGGTGTGGGCTAGCCTAGGTTTTTGGGGATTAGGGTTTTCCTAGGGAAGAGTGTGGGTGAAGTGATATTTTATAGGGAGATTTGAGAGGGAATGAATGGTAGTTATGGCTTCCATCTAGAATGGGTGGCCATGATTCTATATGGAGAAAAATGAGGGGGTTGCTTTCTTCATTTGGCTAAACCAATAGGATGGTGACACCTCATTAAAATTTGCAATTAAGCCCCCAACAATTAAAAAATTGCACAGCAGTGGGTCACTGGATTTAATTATTTAAAATTTGATACCCCTGGCGTTCTAAAATTAATTAGAAATACATGGGACCAAAATTAGGTCGGGTCACCAATATCATTAGTGAAGAAGACTCAGAATAGAATATTACCCTAATTTGGGTCGCACAAAAAATAGGCCAAGATTGCCTCCAATATCGATTAGAACACACAACGATACAAAATTAGAATTTATTTAGAATTTAAATAAACGTCCGCGACGATTTTTGTGCGGCTAAAATGAAGCATAAGAGAGCATAATTATGAGTTATAAAAAATGGCATAATGGAAGGCGGGCATGTCTAGGGCAATGTTGTGAAATTTGTTGGAAGGCAAAAGCCAGGTTAGCGCTCCAAATATCGAAGCAACGGCAGCGCGCAACAATTAAATAAATTACGGTAATTAATTTCGACATCCAATAATTAAATCCTAAATAATGTAATTAAATACACAATCCCCCTAATTCTGTCAGGTATTCGTCTAGTGGGCTTCTATGTCAAGTCCACCAGCTCAAACATTAATACACACTGTAAATAATAATATATTTAATTACACATCTCACGAAATTATTTAATTTAAATACACCTATCGAGAAATCATCTAATATAAATACCATAATATTAATAATACATAAAAAGTCGAAAATACCCCTATTTTCAGAATGTAGTAGTGACAGATGTATATGCGACGTAGATAGCGACGTCTATAGCGACGTATTCAGCGACGTATGTAAACGTCGCTAAACTTCGTAAAACGTCGCTAAAAACGTCGTTAAAGGTATAGTAAAAAAATATAAAAAATGAATATTAAATTATTTCTAAACCATTCTTCTTGCAGTTTATGAATTCATAATTTGTACAAATAGACCCGGAGCAACCCTCCGTTGAATTTACTGGGTTCGTCGTCCCCCTTCGGTTGAATGATCAACACCGGTAAATTAACATATATTTAATATGAATAATATAATAAAATTGGAAGAAATAAAATATTGAGATTACAAACCGAGTCCGGAGAAAATTTCGTCATAAAGAATACAACAAATATCCACACAACTGAGTTTGAAAGCCTTATCCTAAAGAATACAAGAAATAATGTCTGAATGCCTCAAAAATAAAGAATATTCATAAATGATCAAATATCATAGGTCTGAACACAAACAATCAATAAACGGTCCTAACTAGGACTACTATGGATCTGCAGGAGGATGACAACCGGCATGCATCAGGGATAAGAATAGATCATACTGCTCCCGTAAAATCGACACCAATGTCGATGGACAAGACAGTGTCGTCGGTGGAGTCTGTATCGATGAAGGTGCACCAGGAGGACGTATCTGCTCCAAATCTGCTAGTGGATGGTTGTATGAATCCATGGTAGATAACAGCCTCGTACTGCTATGAACCATTGAATCATGTAGCATCGTCAGCCTCTCGCCCATGGACAGCTGTGATGCCTGCAGCTCCGTCATGATGTGCTCTGTCGATGCTCTAAGATCAGCTGTCATATCTCGGAGCTCCATGATGCTGCGCTCGAGCATATCAAATTATGCGATGAGCGTTGCATCGTCTGCCTGCGGTTAGGACAGGGGTGGCTCCTCCATCCTTCATAGTAACTCGTCACGGAGAGACGCATTCCGACGGTCAACGGTCTTCTGGACTCGGGCCGACGACTGCAACGGCTTTGGGGAATGCGCACTTGTCGGGGAGGCCATAGATGACTACGTCATAACAAGGGCATCGTAGGATCCCGTACCGTAGTACGTACCCCTCTGGAGACCACCAGCGGTGGTCACCCATAGCTCGTTCGCCGACGGAGCTGGAGAGGGCTGCGAGGAAGTACCAACCTCTCCCGTTGTAGGTGCACTAGTAGTCGCCTGCTCACGCAGCCTAAGATACTCGGCCCAAAAAAGTTTGGATACTCGATAATTGTCTAAGTTATATTAAAATTAACACAAAGTAAAGTAATACTTATACAGGTCTGTGAGGCCCTCTCATCAATAAGATTCTCGCCCTTTCGATGGGTGGCCAGGAAGACGGTCACCATGTTTGCATCCTCACCCCTCTGTACCTGTTAAAAATATATTATTTAGTACTAAAATTAAATATTTTATCACACTACCATTTTATCGTACTTATATTAAAATAATATATCTGAAACAAAAAATATACCAAACGTCGAAAATCTTCCGTCATCGGAATTGAGCCACCACACCACTTTGCTGCATTCTGCCTAGCCGCCTTGGCCTTGTCAGACCTTTTCTTGTACCTCAGATAGTCGAATCTAGCCCTCATCGAAGTCCACTGCTCAGGCATGATCCAACCTAGGATCGGTTTTCCTTTGCGGTCATGAGCCTTCTGGTCATCTAGAGCATCACGGATCAGCTTGGCGGCAACGGCAGAAAACACCTGCTCGATCAACTCGGCTCGGTGCGGTAGATAGAAATACGTTTGCTACAATAAGTAATTTAGTAAGTTATATAATATGCATAAATTAGATGATTGATTTTACCTTAAAGTGCGTAAACCAAAACTCCTTCCTCTTCTCTGGAGCATCAAAGTAGTTGATCCAAGGGCCACCATAGTTGTTCCTCAGAAAGAGTCCCAGGCATCTTTGTACCGACGAGGGATGATATCTATATAGAGATAATTATTTTTATCAAAAAAGTTAATATATGATGAATAAAGAAATACATGATATATAGGATGCTAAACCATCTAATTGACTTACTTTGTACCGTCGGCCCAAATCTCTGTCCTCGTCTTCTCCGGAGGTGCGCATGAAGGATCTAGCTGATGCTGGGAAGACGTCGGCTCGACCTCCTCCATATGCTCATATGTCTCCATGGTTCCGTCATCAGAAGGAACACTGGACGAGGGAGTACTATCAGGCCAGGAAGTACTCATCCCAGGAGTGCTGTCATGTAACGTCGTCGTAGTCAGAGATGTGACTGGTTGATATACTGGAGTACTAGGCAACGAGGATCCAGAACCAACAGTAGGCAGTACCGGAGGAGCACTCTGTCTACCTCGAGTGTCACGACCCGTACCAGATGTAAGGATACTAGTCAGAAACAACGTCCAGCCTACGCCGCAGAATCGGCGATAGAATGCTATCTAGATAGTCTATCTAAAGTAATGAACCACCAATAATGATAGAATACTCAATCACAGAACTAAGATAGAATGAGCACGAATCAGATAAGAATAAAATAGTCATCATACAACTCATGAGTTTAAAATAATACATCAATGAGTCTGAAGAGTAACAAAATAAGCTGGAGACAAATCCAGTACAAAAGAATACTATCATACTACAAAGCTACACTCCAGGGTCAACTATCTCAGTTAGGATAAGTCCCTCTTGATCCAGGGTCTCAGAATCTAAACCCACAACATCCTGGGGTCCATAATAGGTAGGGTACTCCTCAGTGTCATCTGGAAAAATATATCCAGTCAGGAAAGGAGCAGAGTACATCTCTAACAGCAGTTCTAATCCATGATAAAAACTATGTAACAGTAAATAGCTGTGGATAAACAAGATGCACAAAATAGATACAAGAGATATATAGACAATAAGTAAATACTTGAAAGAAATACAATAATGAACAATATGCCAATGAAACAATAATACTAATGACTAAGTGTGTGAGTATTAGCTTAACATGTGATCGGCTTGGGCAAGATACAATGCGGCCTGGCTAATCATACATGCGATGCATGATCAACACTATTCGCTTACCAATACTTTATTCAATAGGAATTTGATCACATATCTATACTAATACTCCCCATCCCCAACTGGTATAATAGATCCAACCACGGTATGCTATGGCACTAGATTCCCCAAGAAGAGAGCGACTCCTCCCGAAAATCGGTGTCTGTACATGTACAAGATAACCAATGAAACAATACTTGCACCATATACACCATATACCAAGGAATAACATCTCATGACGAGATCCGGATATACCAATTCGTGTAACCATAGTGTCAAGAGAAACATGTATATCTACACTAGATACAACAAACATAGAGGATATCATAAATGAGAAACTATCAGAGAATGTACTCGCCTGAAGTCCAAATAAATAGTCTCACAGATGTCTGACTCGGTGCCTCGAAGACCTAGATATGGAATACCACATTAAAACAAGGTCCCGGAAAGAGAACAAGTCAAACTAGTCAACTTCTAGGTCAATAAATTAATTCTAAGTTAAAGGTCAACTATGGTCAACTCTAAAGTCAACTAAAGTCAAACATGGTCAAACCAAGGTCAACCTCACATGACATCTATATAAATAATATAGAAATAAAAATACAACAATTTAGGAATCAAGGTCTTGATCTCAATTGGTACCCACACAAAGTATACTAATAATACAATATAATACACTCTAATATAATGTATATACAAACCAATATTTATACAAATAAAATAATATATCACTACTAGTATTATACTACACAAAAGCACATATATATACATATATATATATTCAATTATAATATATAAAATATAATTTAAATCTGCCAATTTATCACTGAAACAGTGAACTGAAATACAAATATATAAAATAGACTTATAGTGACAGTCTGACTGTCACAGAAGAACTGTCACAGAAAAGCCGAATAATAAACCACTGCTGCCTCGGATTTGCTGAAAGTTAAACTATCACAGAAAACTGTCACAAAAAATTGCTGCATTTTCCCACCGCTGCATTTAATGACAGAACTGTCATTAAATGCCCAAAAGCTACAGCGGCTGCTGTATCCGACCGAATAATGACAGTTTTCAACTGTCATTAAACCCACTGTTACCAAAAGTAAACTATATATATATATAAATATATATAAAAACATAAATATATAAAACAATATATATATATAAAACAATTAATATAAATATATACACTTATATTTATATACACATAAACTTACACATTTAAATATTAATAATTATTAAGCACAATGCACATATTAATGTACATATTTTACATGGCTAGAAGCACACATAAAAATACATTCATTAATATACAAATAATTATATAATAATTATAAATAATATAATTACACATAAATATATTTTACAAAACCTTTATGTATAATTTATTTTATTAACATAAGTACATATATATTTGCATGCAAGAAAGCTACATACATATATTTATACACCACATTAGAACACATAGAAATATATAGATCTATGCTACAATAAATACCATAATAAATACACTAAAATAATATATAATATCTATATATATTTACTAATTATAAATGAAGAATTTAAAGCATAAATAATTAGATCTACACATTAACACACCAAATTGGAAAGTTTCACACCGTATCCCCCTAGATATAGGATACGCATGCGACACGAGTCCAACACACAACCAATTGCACCCCGAAGGACACAAACAAGTCACAAATAATATTTATGAATAAATCAAAGTGTCAAAAGTAGATCTATGTGTCCGTGTCAAAATACGACATGTACAAAGCCCCGTGTCGGAGGGAAACCCCCAAAATGACACGTATCACCAAATAGTTGGGATACGAACCACATGTACCCAAATATGGACACGACACAAGCCCCAAACACATAAGCACATGCCCAATTGATCTATAGGATCAATTGACACACACAACAAAATATAAATTCGGAATTCCAATAAAATTGACACAAAAAGTACCATAACTTTCTCCATGGGTCTCCTATGAACATAAAACAAAGTCCTATGGGTAGTACATACATATAGGTTGATTTTACTTGATTAAATCTCATATTTAGAAGCTATTTTAATGGGAAAAACTGAATTATACCTATTGGGAGATGGATTCCCAATGAAACCTCCAATTGAGATAAACTTGCTTCCAAATTGTAGATCCTTGCTCCTCTTTGTAGATCCTTGCTTCCTCCTTCTAGATCCTTGCTTCTCAACTTTCTAATAGTGAATTGGGAAGAATTTGGAATGAATTTGGTGGAGAATTGGAATGGGAATGGAGAGAATTTGGGAGTGGAAAATTCTAGATCTAGATTTGGAATAAGAATGAGAGAAGAGAGAAATTTCCCCCCCTCTAATATAGGCCGGCCATGCCCCCTTCCCCAAGCAATTATAAAATGTCCCATGTACCCCTTGGGGCCTCTCATGAAGAAATAATTAAGGAAGGAAGCTTCTAGTCTAATCACTTAATTAATTTAATCCATCTCCTTAACCATAGGCTTTCTAAATGGGCCAAATCTAACTATTTAATTCATGTTGGTCCATGGGTCCAAACTAAAGTAGTTGGGTCCACTAAAATAAGTTCAAAATAATTAATTAACATCTAACAATAATTAAATAATACAACAAATAATTATTTACCATGCACAATATTTATTTAAATAGGAAATTACTAAAATACCATTTTTCCTAAAATGTGGTAGTGACAAGTCTACCCTCCTTAAAATAATTTCGTCCTCGAAATTTAAAGATAAAAACTACCCCCAGAAAATCACAGAACAGAACTAAAGAATCACAATTAACTAATGAACAGAACATAACTAGAAAATAACATACCTCAAGGTACAAACAAATATGGATAACGCTCTCGCATGTCATCCTCTCTCTCCCAGGTAGACTCCCCCGGAGAGTGATGCCTCCATGCGACGTGTACCAAAGGAATAGTCTGGTTCCTCAGCACCTTCTCTCTCTGATCCAGAATCTCAACTGGCTGCTCTGGATAGCTAAGAGTAGGGCCCACCTCTATCTCTGAGTGATCCAATACATGACTAGGATCTGCCACGTATCGTCTCAACTGCGACACATGAAACACGTTGTGCACTCCCTCCAATGCAGGTGGCAAGTCTAGTCTATAAGCAACTGCACCGACCCTCTCTAGAATAGTGAAAGGTCCGATGAATCGCGGACTAAGCTTTCTGCCTCCACTGAAGCGAATCGTGCCTCGTGTCGGAGAAATCCTCAGAAACACCAAACCACCCACCTAGAACAAAACACCATCTTAAGAACTTAATCTATAACAAACAAGAACAAGCACAAACAAAATCTAAACTATACCTCGAACTCCAAAGGTCTCCGATGGCTATCGGCCCAATGCCGCTGTCTGTCCTGCGCCACTCCAAGTCTGTCTCTGATCAACTGAACCTTCTCCGCTGCATCCACAACCATTTTTGGCCCAAGCAAAACTCTCTCTCCAACATCGTCCTAAGACAAAGGAGTACGACACCTCCGACCATATAGAGCTTCAAAAGGTGACATCTCTATACTGGCCTGGTAACTGTTGTAAGCAAACTCTACCAAATGGAGATGGTCCTCCCAAGAACCCCCGAAATCTAGTACACAAGTGCGCAACATATCCTCAAGAGTCTGGATAGTCCTCTCTGACTGCCCATCTGTCTGGGGATGATATGCAGTACTGAACTTGAGCTGAGTGCCCAAACTCTCCTGCAAACTCCTCCAGAAATGAGAAGTGAAATGACTATCTCGATCTGAGACTATGCTGACGGGAACTCCGTGTATCCTAACGATCTGCCTCACATACATCTCTGCCAGCTTCTCCATAGACAAACCCACCTTGAAAGGAAAAAAGTGGGCCGACTTGGTCAACCTATCAACAATGACCCAAATTGCGTCTTTCCCTCCTGGAGATCGTGGAAGTCCAAACACAAAATCCATAGTAATGTGTTCCCACTTCCACTCTGGAATGGGTAATGGCTAAAGTAACCCTCCTGGCCTCTGCCTCTCGGCTTTCACCTGTTGGCACACTAAGCATCTGGATACAAACTGTGCCACTTCCCTCTTCATGCCATACCACCACACACTCTCTCGCATATCCCGATACATCTTGTTAGCACCTGGATGTATGGAATACTGAGAGCGATGCGCTTTCTGCAACACCTTCTCGCGTAACTCCCCACTAGGCAGACACAATCTAACTCCATGCCTCAAAGATCCATCCTCTGAAATAGTAAAATCATCCTCCAATCCTGCTCTCACCTGAGCTCTGATACTCCTCAAAGATACATCATCATACTGTGATGCCTTAATCCTGTCCATCAAATTTGAGTGTATCTGCAATCCCCACATCTGCATAGCACTACCAGGAACAATCACCTCAATGCCCAAGCTCTCCAAGTCCTCCAACAAATATCGATCCTGTGTTAAGAACATAGCTACCGGATACCTGCTCAAAGCATCGGCAACTACATTGTCTTTCCCAGGATGATATTATAAAGAGATATCAAAATCCTTCATCAGTTCCAACCACCGACGCTGCCTCATGTTCAACTCCTTCTGCATGAAAACGTACTTCAAGCTTTTGTGGTCTGTGAAGATCTCCACACGCTCTTCGTACAAATAATGTTTCCACAACTTCAGGGCGAATATGACAGCTGCCAACTCCAAATCATGGGTAGGATAGTTCTTTTCATGAGGACGCAATTGCCTGGATGCATAGGCAATCAATTTTCTATGCTGCTGAAGAACACAACCTAAACCCTTCCCCGATGCGTCACTATAAATAGTGAAACCTCCGGATCCTGATAGCAACGTCAAAATAGGAGCAGACGTTAACCTCTTCTTCAACTCTTCAAAAGCAACCTGGCAATCCTCCGTCCAAATAAACTCCACATCCTTCCTTGTGAGTCTGGTCATCGGCTCGGCAATCCTCGAAAAATCTTACACAAACTTCCTGTAGTAGCCTGCCAATCCCAAGAAACTCCTGATCTCTGCTACCGAACTCGGAGTCTTCCAAGATTCCACTGCTGAAATCTTCTTCGGATCCACTGAAATACCATCACCAGTCACAACATGCCCCAAGAATTCTACCTTGTCCAAGAAAAACTCACATTTGGACAACTTCCCATACAACTTCTCCTTCCTCAGCACATCCAACACAATCCTCAAATGCTCCTCATGTTCCTCCGGTGTCCTCGAGTATATGAGTATGTCGTCGATGAACACCACCACGAACTTGTCAAGGTACTGGTGGAACACCTTGTTCATCAAGTTCATAAATACCGCCGGTGCATTAGTCAAACCAAACGGCATCACCATAAACTCGTACTGACCATACCGAGTTCTAAAAGCAGTCTTCGGTATGTCCTCCGGCTTCACCTTCACCTGATGGTAGCCTGATCTCAAATATATCTTAGAAAATACCTTCGCACCACTCAACTGATCAAACAGATCATCAATCCGTGGCAAAGGATACTTATTCTTGATAGTGAGATTATTCAAAGCCCTGTAATCAATGCACATACGCACCGATCCATCCTTCTTCGGTACAAACAATACCGGGGCTCCCCATGGTGAAGAACTCGATCCGATAAACCCCTTATCCTGTAATTCGTCCACCTGCTTCTTCAACTCGACCAGCTCGCTGTTGTTTACTCTATAGACATGATATAAAATTGGTTCTGCACCTGGCACCAAGTCTATAGAAAATTCAACATCTCGATCGGGTGGCAATCCTGGCAATTCCTCAGGAAACACATCCAAGAATTCTGCTATCAACGGATGCGGCAACTCCTTGTCTTCCACCATAGCTCCACAAATAATGCCTTCGCCCTGCTCTGCAGCTCCTCTAGCAAATTCGAACTCTGGCTCTCCTGGCGAACCAAACAAAACTCTACCTCCTCTACAGTCTATGCTAGCACGGTGCCTACTCAACCAATCCATCCCAAGTACAATGTCGTAGCTCGGAAGTGGCATTACAAGTAGACACGCACTCAACTCCCGGCCTTCCAGAGTAACTCTCCGATCCTTGCAAATATCATTAACCAGGATAATGCCTCCCCCGGTCATGATCTTGTAAGTCCTAAGCAAAGACTCAGCTACCAAACCATGCTTCAGAGCAAAAGAAACAAATACAAAACTATGGGAAGCACCACTATCAAACAAAGCTAAAGCTGGAATGGAATCAAGAAGAATAGAACCTGCGATGACATCTCCGGTGGGTTCCTCCTCTTCGATGGTCATAGCAAACGTTCGTCCCTGTCGAGCACCTTCCTGCTGTTGATGCTGGACAAAATGTTGCTGCTGTGTCGGAAGCGGTCCCCTCGGCTGTGCTGCAGGTGGTCTCATCTGTGTCCTCGGAGCTGGAGTTGCTCCCTGAACTGCACGACGAGGACAGTCCCTTGATTGATGCCCTTCAGTACCACAATACAAACAAACTCCTAGCCTCCTGCTGCAAACTTCCCAGATGTGGCCGGGCTTCTTGCAGAAGTTGCATGGAGCTTGCTGTAACTGTCTCTACTACTGAGGTGCCTGGTGAAAAGGCGCTCTAGCTGGAGTCTGGTTCTGCTGTGGCTGCTGGAAAGGTCTGGACTGGAAATAAGGACGTTTGGCAGATACTGTACTGCCGTTGGCCCCCAGAAAAGAATCATGGTCTCTCTTGGTCTTCAAACCCAGATCCCGCTCAACCTTGTGTGCCTCCGCAAGTATCTCCGAGTATGTCTCATAAAAAGACGGAATAAGAATCTTCACTTCCCAATTTAGACCCTCTCGGAAACGAATAGCTCGAACCTCCGGCTCCCTCACCAAGTATTCTGCAAATCGGCTCAACCTACCGAACTCTGCAGCGTATTCCTCCACAAACATGCTCCCCTGAATGAGACTCTCAAATTGTCTCCCCAATTTAAGCCTGAATCCGAGCGAAAAATTTCTTCTTGAAAAGGTCCTTGAATACCTCCCAAGATTGTCCTGCGTCAGCTAGAATTGGCTCATTCCTGAACCAAGTGCGAGCGACGTCGAACAGTTGAAGTCCTACCGCCTCAACCTTCAGATCTTCAGAAAGATGGGACACCCTCATAAGACGCTCAATGTCCTCGAGCCAATCATCAGCATAGACGATGCCCTCCATCCCTTTGAAAACCCTAGGCTTCAGTTTCTTGAAGTCCTGAATGTTGCCTGGCCGAAGCTGAGCAACTTGAGGAACAACCTGCTGCTGGATCGGAACTCCTCTCTCAACTACAGCACGAGCAAGCTGATGAGCACTCTCAATGCCCTGCCGTAGGACGTCGGTCTGCCTCTGATGTGCCTCTGACTGAGCCCTCTGTGCCTCAAGCATCTCACAAAATAGTATAAACATCTGTGATGCCTCTGCTGGCACAGGAGGTGGAGGTGGAAGCCCCTCAGATACAGCTGGCATAGTCCTCTGAGTAGGTGGTGGACCTCCGAAAGCAGTTGACACTCCAATCACCGGAGAAGTGACTGGTGCAGGCCCTCGGGATATCGCAGACCTCTCAGAATCTGCTCTCCCCTGCTGTGATCTAGTCTTAGGCGGCATCCTGAGACAAAGCGAAAGAAAGAATCAATATGGCACAAGATGTAAGACATCAAGGAAAGGACATTTTAAGGGATCAAGTATCAATGTCAAAGGAGAATAGTTGAATCAAAAGAATTTTCCTAGATGTGATTGAGTATCTCAGCCTATATCCAATATCCTATCGCAGGCTCGCAGTAGTACAACTAAGTTGTCGCACTACCACGATATCACATACTTGTGAAGCTAGACCTGCATGGGCCACCACCAAAAACGTGTCATGACCCGTACCCGATGTAAGGATACTAGTCAGAAACAACGCCCAGCCTACGCCGCAGAATCGGCGGTAGAACGCTGTCTAGATAGTCTATCTAAAGTAATGAACCACCAATAATGATAGAATACTCAATCACAGAACTAAGATAGAATGAGCACGAATCAGATAAGAATAGAATAGTCATCATACAACTCATGAGTTTAAAATAATACATCAATGAGTCTGAAGAGTAACAAAATAAGCTGGAGACAAATCCGGTACAAAAGAATACTATCATACTACAAAGCTACACTCCAGGGTCAACTGTCTCAGTTGGGATAAGTCCCTCTTGAGCCAGGGTCTCAGAATCTAAATCCACAACATCCTGGGATCCATAATAGGTAGGGTACTCCTCAGTGTCATCTAGAAAAATATATCCAGTCAGGAAAGGAGCAGAGTACATCTCTAACAGCAGTTCTAATCCATGATAAAAACTATGTAACAGTAAATAGCTGTGGATAAACAAGATGCACAAAATAGATACAAGAGATATATAGACAATAAGTAAATACTGGAAAGAAATACAATAATGAACAATATGCCAATGAAACAATAATACTAATGACTAAGTGTGTGAGTATTAGCTTAACATGTGATCGGCTTGGGCAAGATACAATGCGGCTTGGCTAATCATACGTGCGGTGCATGATCAACACTATTCGCTTACCAATACTTTATTCAATAGGGATTTGATCACATATCTATACTAATACTCCCCACCCCCAACTGGTATAATAGATCCAACCACGGTATGCTATGGCACTAGATTCCACAAGAAGAGAGCGACTCCTCCCGAAAATCGGTGTCTGTACATGTACAAGATAACCAATGAAACAATACTTGCACCATATACACCATATACCAAGGAATAACATCTCAAGACAAGATCCGGATATACCAATCCGTGTAACCATAGTGTCAAGAGAAACATGTATATCTACACTAGATACAACGAACATAGAGGATATCATAAATGAGAAACTATCAGAGAATGTACTCGCCTGAAGTCAAATGAATAGTCTCACAGATGTCTGACTCGGTGCCTCGAAGACCTAGATATGGAATACCATATTAAAATAAGGTCCCGGAAAGAGAACAAGTCAAACTAGTCAACTTCTAGGTCAATAAATCAATTCTAAGTTAAAACTCAACTATGGTCAACTCTAAAGTCAACTAAAGTCAAACATGGTCAAACCAAGGTCATCCTCACAAGACATCTATATAAATAATATAGAAATAAAAATACAACAATTTAGGAATCAAGGTCTTGATCTCAATTGGTACCCACACAAAGTATACTAATAATACAATATAATACACTCTAATATAATGTATATACAAACCAATATTTATACAAATAAAATAATATATCACTACTAGTATTATACTACACAAAAGCACATATATATACATATATATATACAATTATAATATATAAAATATAATTTAAATCTGCCAATTTATTACTGAAACAGTGAACTGAAATACAAATATATAAAATAGACTTATAGTGACAGTCTGACTGTCAAAGAAGAACTGTCACAGAAAAGCCGAATAATAAACCACTGCTGCCTCGGATTTGCTGACAGTTAAACTGTCGCAAAAAACTGTCATGAAAAATTGCTGCGTTTTCCCGCCGCTGCATTTAATGACAGAACTGTCATTAAATGCCCAAAAGCTACAGCGGCTGCTGTATCCGACCGAATAATGACAGTTTTCAACTGTCATTATACCCACTGTTACCAAAAGTAAACTATATATATATATAAATATATATAAAAACATAAATATATAAAACAATATCTATATATATAAAACAATTAATATAAATATATACACTTATATTTATATAAACATAAACTTACACATTTAAATATTAATAATTACTAAACACAATGCACATATTAATGTACATATTTTACATGGCTAGAAGCACACATAAAAATACATTCATTAATATACAAATAATTATATAATAATTATAAATAATATAATTACACATAAATATATTTTACAAAACCTTTATGTATAATTTATTTTATTAACATAAGTACATAT
>JAYESA010001205.1:0-55606 GCA_036927795.1 Iris macrosiphon | reverse complement strand
TTCTTACCGAAATATGGTTTAGAATGAGCGTACAATGATGAAAACAAGTATAGATGGGTGATTCTAACCGAAATATAGCATAAAATGGGTGTTGGTTTAAAAAACGAGTACAGAAGGGTGATTCTACCGGAATATGGTGTAAAATGGATGCAGAATGGTGAAAACAGGTTTGAATTTTTTATTGTAACCGAAATATTGTGTAGAATGGGCGTAGATTGGTGAAACCGAGTAAAGATGCACGATGCGAATCGAAATAATTTAAAAAGTGGCATAGATTTATGGAAACGCGTATAGAAATGCGATTCTAACCGCAATAAGGTTTTAAATGCTTGTAGAATGGTGAAAACGAGTATAAACGAGCGATTCTAACCAAAATAATGATAGAGGTGTCCTAGATTAGTGAAAACGAGTATACATGAGTGATTCTAACCGAAACAATAAGCGTACAAAGATGAAAACGAGTATAGATGGGGTGATTCTTAGTAAAAACAGGCAAAGAATGATAAAAACGGGTATAGATGGGTGATTCTAACCGAAACATGGTATACAAACAGGCTTAGTATGGTGAAAAAGAGTATATATTTGTGATTCTAATTGAAATTCGGTTTAGAATGGACTTATATTAGGGGAAACCAAGTAAAGATGCTTGATTCTAATCGAAATAAGGTAAAAAGTGGCCTATATTTGTGGAAACGGGTATAGAAATATGATTTAAAGCGAAATAAGTTTCAAATACTCGTAGAATGGTGAAAACGAGTATAGATGAGTGGTCCTAGCCGAAATCTGGTTTAGAAGTGGCCTAGATTAGTGGAAACGGGTACGTAAAAGTGACTCTTACCGAAATAAGGTATCAAATGCTCGTAGACTGGTGGAAACGGTTATAAATGAATGGTTCTAACGAAAATGTGGTTTAGATTGAGAGTACAATGATGAAAACGAGTATAGATAGGAGATATGGTACAAAACAGCCGTTGAATGGTGAAAACGGGTATAGATGGTCGATTTTAATCGAAATATAATGTAGAATGGGCGCAGATTGGTAAAACTGATTATGGATGCATGATTCAAACCGAAATAAGGGTGATTCTAATCAAAATATGGGGTAAGATGGACGTAGGATGGTGAAAACGGGTATAGATGGTGAAGCCAATCGAAATATGGTATAGGATGTGCGTAGACTGGTGAAAGCGAGTATAGATGCATAACTCTAACCGAAATAAGGTAAAAATTGGTCTAGATTTGTGGAAACGATAAGTATCGAAAAGTGGTTCTAACCGAAATAAGGTTTCAAATACTCGTAGAAACGGTAAAAATGAGTATAAATGAGTGATTCTAACCGAAATTGGGTATAGAAGTGGCCTACATCAGTGGAAACGAGTACCTAAAGGAGATTCTTACCGAAATAACGTATCAAATATCCGCAGAATGGTGGAAAAGAGTATAAATGGATGATTCTAACCGAAATACGCCATAGGATGAGTGTACAAGCATAGAAAAGAGTATATATATGGGGGTAATTTTAACCGAAATGTAGAGTTATGAAAACGAGTATAGATGGTTGATTCCAATTGAAATATGGTGTAGAACGAGCGTAGATGGGTGAAACAGAGTATTGATGCACGATTATAACCGAAATAAGGCACATAAAAAAGTGGCTTAGATTAGTGTAAACGAGTATATAAATACGATTATAGCCGAAATAAGGTATCAAATGCTCATAAACTGACAAAAGCGAGCACATATGAGTGAATCTAACGTAGGCCGGTGAAACCGAGTGTAGATGCTTAACGCTAACTAAATACGGTACGCAAGTTGCCTAGATTAGCAGAAACGAGCATATAGATACGATTCTAACCGAAATAAAGTATCCAATGCTCGTAGAGTGGTGAAAATATGTATAAATAAGTGATTCTTACCGAAATATGGTTTAGAATGAGCGTACAATGATGAAAACAAGTATAGATGGGTGATTCTAACCGAAATATAGCATAAAACGGGCGTTGGTTTAAGAAAACGAGTACAGAAGGGTGATTCTACCGGAATATGGTGTAAAATGGACGCAGAATGGTGAAAACAGTTTCGAATTTTTTATTATAACCGAAATATGGTGTAGAATGGGCGTAGATTGGTGAAACCGAGTAAAGATGCATGATACGAAACGAAATAATTTAAAAAGTGGCATAGATTTGTGGAAACGCGTATAGAAATGTGATTCTAACCGCAATAAGATTTTAAATGCTTGTAGAATGGTGAAAACGTGTATAAACGAGCGATTCTAACCAAAATAACGATAGAGATGTCCTAGATTAGTGAAAACGAGTATAAATGAGTGATTCTAACCGAAATAATAAGCGTACAAAGATAAAAACGAGCATAGATGGGGTGATTCTTAGTAAAAACAGGCGAAGAATGATAAAAACGGGTATAGATGGGTGATTCTAACCGAAACATGGTATCCAAACAGGCTTAGTATGGTGAAAAAGAGTATATATGAGTGATTCTAATCGAAATTCGGTTTAGAATGGGCTTATATTGGGGGAAACCAAGTAAAGATGCTTGATTCTAATCGAAATAAGGTAAAAAGTGGCCTATATTTGTGGAAACGGGTATAGAAATATGATTTAAACCGAAATAAGTTTCAAATGCTCGTAGAATGGTGAAAACGAGTATAGATGAGTGGTCCTAGCCGAAATATGGTTTAGAAGTAGCCTAGATTAGTGGAAACGGGTACGTAAAAGTGACTCTTACAGAAATAAGGTATCAAATGCTCGTAGACTGGTGGAAATAGTTATAAATGAATGGTTCTAACCAAAATATGGTTTAGAGTGAGAGTACAATGATGAAAACGAGTATAGATGGGAGATATGGTACAAAACGGCCGTTGAATGGTGAAAACGGGTATAGATGGTCGATTTTAATCGAAATATAATATAGAATGGGCGCAGATTGGTGAAACTGATTATGGATGCATGATTCAAACCGAAATAAGGGTGATTTTAATCGAAATATGGGGTAAGATAGACGTAGGATGGTGAAAATGGGTACAGATGGGTGAAGCCAATCGAAATATGGTGTAGTGTGTGCGTAGACTGGTGAAAGCGAGTATAGATGCGTAACTCTAACCGAAATAAGGTAAAAAGTGGTCTGGATTTGTGGAAACGAGTAAGTATCGAAAAGTGGTTCTAACCGAAATAAGGTTTCAAATACTCGTAGAACGGTAAAAACGAGTATAAATGAGTGATTTTAACCGAAATTGGGTATAGAAGTGGCCTACATCAGTAGAAATGAGTACCAAAGGAGATTCTTACCGAAATAACGTATCAAATGCCCGCAGAATGGTGGAAAAGAGTTTAAATGGATGATTCTAACAGAAATACGCCTTAGAATGAGCGTATAAGGATAGAAAAGAGTATATATATGGGGGTGATTCTAACCGAAATGTAGAGTTATGAAAATGAGTATAGATGCTTGATTCCAATTGAAATAGGTGTATAACGAGCGTAGATTGGTGAAACAGAGTATTGATGCACGATTATGACCGAAATAAGGCACACAAAAAAAGTGGCCAAGATTAGTGTAAATGAGTATATAAATACGATTATAACCGAAATAAGGTATCAAATGCTCATAAACTGGCAAAAGCGAGCACATATGAGTGAATCTAACGTAGGCCGGTGAAACCGAGTGTAGATGCTTAACGCTAACTGAATAAGGTATGCAAGTTGCCTAGTCTAACAGAAACGAGCATATAGATACGATTCTAACCAAAATAAAGTATCCAATGCTCGTAGAGTGGTGAAAATATGTATAAATAAGTGATTCTTACCGAAATATGGTTTAGAATGAGCGTACAATGATGAAAACAAGTATAGATGGGTGATTCTAACCGAAATATAGCATAAAATGGGCGTTGGTTTAAGAAAACGAGTATAGAAGGGTGATTCTACCGGAATATGGTGTGAAATGGACGCAGAATGGTGAAAATAGGTTCAAATTTTTTATTGTAGCCGAAATATGGTGTAGAATGGGCATAGATTGGTGAAACCGAGTAAAGATGCACGATGCGAAACGAAATAATTTAAAAAGTGGCATAGATTTGTGGAAACGCGTATAGAAATATGATTTTAACCGCAATAAGGTTTTAAATGCTTGTAGAATGGTGAAAACGAGTATAAACGAGCGATTCTAACCAAAATAACGATAGAGGTGTCCTAGATTAGTGAAAACGAGTATAAATGAGTGATTCTAACCGAAACAATAAGCGTACAAAGATGAAAACGAGCATAGATGGGGTGATTCGTAGTAAAAACAGGCAAAGAATGATAAAAACGGGTATAGATGGGTGATTCTAACCGAAACATGGTATACAAACAGGCTTAGTATGGTGAAAAAGAGTATATATGAGTGATTCTAATCGAAATTCAGTTTAGAATGGGCTTATATTGGGGGAAACCAAGTAAAGATAATTGATTCTAATCGAAATAAGGTAAAAAGTGGCCTATATTTGTGGAAACGGGTATAGAAATATGATTTAAACCGAAATATGTTTCAAATGCTCGTAGAATGGTGAAAACGAGTATAGATGAGTGGTCCTAGCCGAAATATGGTTTAGAAGTGGCTTAGATTAGTGGAAACGGGTACGTAAAAGTGACTCTTACCGAAATAAGGTATCAAATGCTCGTAGACTGGTGGAAACGGTTATAAATGAATGGTTCTAACCAAAATGTGGTTTAGAGTGAGAGTACAATGATGAAAACGAGTATAGATGGGAGATATGGTACAAAACGGCCGTTGAATGGTGAAAACGGGTATAGATGGTCGATTTTAATCGAAATATAATGTAGAATGGGCGCAGATTGGTGAAACTGATTATAGATGCATTATTCAAACTGAAATAAGGGTGATTCTAATCGAAATATAGGGTAAGATGGACGTAGGATGGTAAAAACGGGTATAGATGGGTGAAGCCAATCGAAATATGGTGTAGTGTGTGCGTAGACTGGTGAAAGCGAGTATAGATGCGTAACTCTAACCGAAATAAGGTAAAAAGTGGTCAGAATTTGTGGAAACGAGTAAGTATCGAAAAGTGGCTCTAACCGAAATAAGGTTTCAAATACTCGTAGAACGGTAAAAACGAGTATAAATGAGTGATTCTAATCGAAATTGGGTATAGAAGTGGCCTACATCAGTGGAAACGAGTACCTAAAGGAGATTCTTACCGAAATAACGTATCAAATGCCCGCAGAATGGTGGAAAAGAGTATAAATGGATGATTCTAACCGAAATACGCCTTAGAATGAGCGTACAAGGATAGAAAAGAGTATATATATGGGGGTGATTCTAACCGAAATGTAGAGTTGTGAAAACGAGTATAGATGGTTGATTCCAATTGAAATATGGTGTAGAACGAGCATAGATTGGTGAAACAGAGTATTGATGCACGATTATGACCGAAATAAGACACACAAAAAAAGTGGCCTAGATTAGTGTAAACGAGTGTATAAATACGATTATAGCCGAAATAAGGTATCAAATGCTCATAAACTGGCAAAAGCGAGCACATATGAGTGAATCTAACGTAGGCCGGTGAAACCGAGTGTAGATGCTTAAGGCTAAGTGAATAAGGTACGCAAGTTGCCTAGTTTAGCAGAAACGAGCATATAGGTACGATTCTAACCAAAATAAAGTATCCAATGCTCGTAGAGTGGTGAAAATATGTATAAATAAGTGATTCTTACCGAAATATGGTTTAGAATGAGCGTACAATGATGAAAACTAGTATAGATGGGTGATTCTAACCGAAATATAGCAAAAAATGGGTGTTGGTTTAAAAAAACGAGTACAGAAGGGTGATTCTACCAGAATATGGTATAAAATGGACGCAGAATGGTGAAAACAGGTTCGAATTTTTTATTGTAACCGAAATATGGCGTAGAATGGGCGTAGATTGGTAAAATCGAGTAAAGATGCACGATGCTAATCGAAATAATTTAAAAAGTGGCATAGATTTGTGGGAAACGCATATAGAATGTGATTCTAACTGCAATAAGGTTTTAAATGCTTGTAGAATGGTGAAAACGAGTATAAACGAGCGATTCTAACCAAAATAACGATAGATGTGTCCTAGATTAGTGAAAACGAGTATAAATGAGTGATTCTAACCGAAACAATAAGCGTACAAAGATGAAAACGAGCATAGATTGGGTGATTCTTAGTAAAAACGGGTGAAGAATGATAAAAACGGGTATAGATAGGTGATTCTAACCGAAACATGGTATATAAACAGGTTTAGTATGGTGAAAAAGAGTATATATGTGTGATTCTAATCGAAATACGGTTTAGAATGGGCTTATATTGGGGGAAACCAAGTAAAGATGCTTGATTCTAAACGAAATAAGGTAAAAAGTGGCCTATATTTGTGAAAACGGGTATAGAAGTATGATTTAAACCGAAATAAGTTTCAAATGCTCGTAGAATGGTGAAAACGAGTATAGATGAGTGGTCCTAGCCGAAATATGGTTAGAAGTGGCCTAGATTAGTGGAAACGGGTACGTAAAAGTGACTCTTACCGAAATAAGGTATCAAATGCTCGTAGACTGGTAGAAACGGTTATAAATGAATGGTTCTAACCAAAATATGGTTTAGAGTTAGAGTACAATGATGAAAACGAGTATAGATGGGAGATATGGTACAAAACGGCCGTTGAATAATAAAAACGGGTATAGATGGTCGATTTTAATCGAAATATAATGTAGAATGGGCGCAGATTGGTGAAACTGATTATGGATGCATAATTCAAA
Source organism: Iris macrosiphon (assembly GCA_036927795.1). Taxonomy (NCBI): domain Eukaryota; kingdom Viridiplantae; phylum Streptophyta; class Magnoliopsida; order Asparagales; family Iridaceae; genus Iris; species Iris macrosiphon. The sequence goes on along the minus strand of JAYESA010001205.1, from coordinate 48,806 downwards.
CCGAAATAAGGGTGATTCTAATCGAAATATGGGGTAAGATGGACGTAGGATGGTGAAAACGGGTATAGATGGGTGAAGCCAATCGAAATATGGTGTAGTGTGTGCGTAGACTGGTGAAAGCGAGTATAGATGCGTAACTCTAACAGAAATAAGGTAAAAAGTGGTCTGGATTTGTGGAAACGAGTAAGTATCGAAAAGTGGTTCTAACTGAAATAAGGCTTCAAATACTCGTAGAACGGTAAAAACGAGTATAAATGAGTGATTCTAACCGAAATTGGGTATAGAAGTGGCCTACATCAGTGGAAACGAGTACCTAAAGGAGATTCTTACCGAAATAACGTATCAAATGCCCGCAGAATGGTGGAAAAGAGTATAAATGGATGATTCTAACCGAAATACGCCTTAGAATGAGCGTACAAGGATAGAAAAGAGTATATATATGGGGGTGATTCTAACCGAAATATAGAGTTGTGAAAACGAGTATAGATGGTTGATTCCAATTGAAATATGGTGTAGAATGAGCGTAGATTGGTGAAACTGAGTATTGATGCACGATTATGACCGAAATAAGGCACACAAAAAAAGTGGCCTAGATTAGTGTAAACGAGTATATAAATACGATTATAGCCGAAATAAGGTATCAAATGCTCATAAACTGGCAAAAGCGAGCACATATGAGTGAATCTAACGTAGGCCGATGAAATCGAGTGTAGATGCTTAACGCTAACTGAATACGGTACGCAAGTTGCCTAGATTAGCAGAAACGAGCATATAGATACGATTCTAACCGAAATAAAGTATCCAATGCTCGTAGACTGGTGAAAATATGTATAAATAAGTGATTCTTACCAAAATATGGTTTAGAATGAGAGTACAAGGATAAAAACAAGTATAGATGGGTGATTCTAACCGAAATATAGCATAAAATGGGCGTTGGTTTAAGAAAACTAGTACAGAAGGGTAATTCTACCGGAATATGGTGTAAAATGGACGCAGAATAGTGAAAACAGGTTCGAATTTTTTATTGTAACCGAAATATGGTGTAGAATGGGCGTAGATTGGTGAAACCGAGTAAAGATGCACGATGTGAATCGAAATAATTTAAAAAGTGGCATAGATTTGTGGAAACGCGTATAGAAATGCGATTCTAACCGCAATAAGGTTTTAAATGCTTGTAGAATGGTAAAAACGAGTATAAACGAGCGATTCTAACTAAAATAACGATAGAGGTGTCCTAGATTAGTGAAAACGAGTATAAATGAGTGATTCTAACCGAAACAATAAGCGTACAAAGATGAAAACGAGCATAGATAGGGTAATTCTTAGTAAAAATAGGCGAAGAATGATAAAAACGGGTATAGATGGGTGATTCTAACCGAAACATGGTATACAAACCGGCTTAGTATGGTGAAAAAGAGTATATATGAGTGATTCTAATCGAAATTCGGTTTAGAATGGACTTATATTGGGGGAAATCAAGTAAAGATGTTTGATTCTAATCGAAATAAGGTAAAAAGTGGCCTATATTTGTGGAAACGGGTATAAAAATATGATTTAAACCGAAATAAATTTTAAATGCTCGTAGAATGGTGAAAACGAGTATAGATGAGTGGTCCTAGCAAAAATATGGTTTAGAAGTGGCCTAGATTAGTGGAAACGGGTACTTAAAAGTGACTCTTACCGAAATAAGGTATCAAATGCTCGTAGACTGGTGGAAACGGTTATAAATGAATGGTTCTAACCAAAATGTGGTTTAGAGTGAGAGTACAATGATGAAAACGAGTATAGATGGGAGATATGGTACAAAACGGCCGTTGAATGGTAAAAACGGGTATAGATGGTCGATTTTAATCGAAATATAATATAGAATGGGCGCAGATTGGTGAAACTGATTATGGATGCATGATTCAAACCGAAATAAGGGTGATTTTAATCAAAATATGGGGTAAGATGGACGTAGGATGGTGAAAACGGGTACAGATGGGTCAAGCCAATCGAAATATGGTGTAGTGTGTGCGTAGACTGGTGAAAGCGAGTATAGATGCGTAACTCTAACCGAAATAAGGTAAAAAGTGGTCTGGATTTGTGGAAACGAGTAAGTATCGAAAAGTGGTTCTAACCGAAATAAGGTTTCAAATACTCGTAGAACGGTAAAAACGAGTATAAATGAGTGATTCTAACCGAAATTGGGTATAGAAGTGGCCTACATCAGTGGAAACGAGTACCTAAAGGAGATTCTTACCGAAATAACGTATCAAATGCCAGCAGAATGGTGGAAAAGAGTATAAATGGATGATTCTAACCGAAATACGCCTTAGAATGAGCGTACAAGGATAGAAAAGAGTATATATATGGGGGTGATTCTAACCGAAATATAGAGTTGTAAAAAAGAGTATAGATGGTTGATTCCAATTGAAATATGGTGTAGAACTAGCGTAGATTGGTGAAACAGAGTATTGATGCACGATTATGACCGAAATAAGGCACACAAAAAAGTGGCCTAGATTAGTGTAAACGAGTATATAAATACGATTATAGCCGAAATAAGGTATCAAATACTCATAAACTGGCAAAAGCGAGCACATATGAGTGAATCTAACGTAGGCCGGTGAAATCGAGTGTAGATGCTTAACGCTAACTGAATACGGTACGCAAGTTGCCTAGATTAGCAGAAACGAGCATATAGATACGATTCTAACCGAAATAAAATATCCAATGCTCGTAGACTGGTAAAAATATATATAAATAAGTGATTCTTACCGAAATATGATTTAGAATGAGCGTACAAGGATGAAAACAAGTATAGATGGGTGATTCTAACCGAAATATAGCATAAAACGGGCGTTGGTTTAAGAAAACGAGTACAGAAGGGTGATTCTACCGGAATATGGTGTAAAATGGACGCAGAATAGTGAAAACAGGTTCGAATTTTTTATTGTAACCGAAATATGGTGTAGAATGGGCGTAGATTGGTGAAATCGAGTAAAGATGCACGATGCGAATCGAAATAATTTAAAAAGTGGCATAGATTTGTGGAAACGCGTATAGAAATGCGATTCTAACCGCAATAAGGTTTTAAATGCTTGTAGAATGGTGAAAACGAGTATAAACGAGCAATTCTAACCAAAATAACGATAGAGGTGTCCTAGATTAGTGAAAACGAGTATAAATGAGTGATTCTAACCGAAACAATAAGCGTACAAAGATGAAAACGAGCATAGATGGGGTGACTCTTAGTAAAAACAGGCGAAGAATGATAAAAACGGGTATAGATGGGTGATTCTAACCGAAATATGGTATACAAACAGGCTTAGTATGGTGAAAAAGAGTATATATGAGTGATTCTAATCGAAATTCGGTTTAGAATGGCTTATATTGGGGGAAACCAAGTAAAGATGCTTGATTCTAATCGAAATAAGGTAAAAAGTGGCCTATATTTGTGGAAACGGGTATAGAAATATGATTTAAACCGAAATAAATTTCAAATGCACGTAGAATGGTGAAAATGAGTATAGATGAGTGGTCCTAGCCAAAATATGGTTTAGAAGTGGCCTAGATTAGTGGAAACGGGTACGTAAAAGTGACTCTTACCGAAATAAGATATCAAATGCTCGTAGACTGGTGGAAACGGTTATAAATGAATAGTTCTAACCAAAATGTGGTTTAGAGTGAGAGTACAATGATGAAAACGAGTATAGATGGGAGATATGGTACAAAACGGCCGTTGAATGGTGAAAACGGGTATAGATGGTCGATTTTAATCGAAATATAATGTAGAATGGGCGCAGATTGGTGAAACTGATTATGGATGCATGATTCAAACAGAAATAAGGGTGATTCTAATCGAAATATGGGGTAAGATGGACGTAGGATAGTGAAAACGGGTATAGATGGGTGAAGCCAATCGAAATATGGTGTAGTGTGTGCCTAGACTGGTGAAAGGGAGTATAGATGCGTAACTCTAACCGAAGTAAGGTAAAAAGTGGTCTGGATTTGTGGAAACGAATAAGTATTGAAAAGTGGTTCTAACCGAAATTAGGTTTCAAATACTCGTAGAACGGTAAAAACGAGTATAAATGAGTGATTCTAACCAAAATTGGGTATAGAAGTGGCCTACATCAGTGGAAACGAGTACCTAAAGGAGATTCTTACCGAAATAACGTATCAAATGCCCGCAGAATGGTGGAAAAGAGTATAAATGGATGATTCTAACCGAAATACGCCTTAGAATGAGCGTACAAGGATAGAAAAGAGTATATATATGGGGGTGATTCTAACCGAAATGTAGAGTTGTGAAAACGAGTATAGATGGTTGATTCCAATTGAAATATGGTGTAGAACGAGCGTAGATTGGTGAAACAGAGTATTGATGCACGATTATGACCGAAATAAGGCACACAAAAAAAGTGGCCTAGATTAGTGTAAACGAGTATATAAATACGATTATAGCCGAAATAAGGTATCAAATGCTCATAAACTGGCAAAAACGAGCACATATGAGTGAATCTAACGTAGGCCGGTGAAACCGAGTGTAGATGCTTAACGCTAACTGAATAAGGTACGCAAGTTGCCTAGATTAGCAGAAACGAGCATATAGATACGATTCTAACCGAAATAAAGTATCCAATGCTCGTAGACTGGTGAAAATATGTTATAAATAAGTGATTCTTACCGAAATATGGTTTAGAATGTGCGTACAATGATGAAAACAAGTATAGATGGGTGATTCTAACCGAAATATAGCATAAAATGGGCGTTGGTTTAAGAAAACGAGTATAGAAGGGTGATTCTACCGGAATATGGTGTAAAATGGACGCAGAATGGTGAAAACAGGTTCAAATTTTTTATTATAACCGAAATATGGTATAGAAATGGCGTAGATTGGTGAAACCGAGTAAAGATGCACGATGCGAATCGAAATAATTTAAAAAGTGGCATAGATTTGTGGAAACGCGTATAGAAATGTGATTCTAACCGCAATAAGGTTTTAAATGCTTGTAGAATGGTGAAAACGAGTATAAACGAGCGATTCTAACCAAAATAACGATAGAGGTGTCCTAGATTAGTGAAAACGAGTATAAATGAGTGATTCTAACCGAAACAATAAGCGTACAAAGATGAAAACGAGCATAGATGGGGTGATTCTTAGTAAAAACAGGCAAAGAATGATAAAAATGGGTATAGATGGGTAATTCTAACCGAAACATGGTATACAAACAGGCTTAGTATGGTGAAAAAGAGTATATATGAGTGATTCTAATCAAAATAAGGTTTAGAATGGACTTATATTGGGAGAAACCAAGTAAAGATGCTTGATTCTAATCGAAATAAGGTAAAAAGTGGCCTATATTTGTGGAAACGGGTATAGAAATATGATTTAAACCGAAATAAGTTTCAAATGCTCGTAGAATGGTGAAAACGAGTATAGATGAGTGGTCCTAGCCGAAATATGGTTTAGAAGTGGCCTAAATTAGTGGAAACGGGTACGTAAAAGTGACTCTTACCGAAATAAGGTATCAAATGCTCGTAGACTGGTGGAAACGGTTATAAATGAATGGTTCTAACCAAAATGTGGTTTAGAGTGAGAGTACAATGATGAAAACGAGTATAGATGGGAGATATGGTACAAAACGGCCGTTGAATGGTGAAAACGGGTATAGATGGTCGATTTTAATCAAAATATAATGTAGAATGGGCGCAGATTGGTGAAACTGATTATGGATGCATGATTCAAACCGAAATAAGGGTGATTCTAATCGAAATATGGGGTAAGATGGACGTAGGATGGTGAAAACGGGTATATATGGGTGAAGCCAATCGAAATATGGTATAGTGTGTGCGTAGACTGGTGAAAGCGAGTATAGATACGTAACTCTAACCGAAATAAGGTAAAAAGTGGTCTGGATTTGTGGAAACGAGTAAGTATTGAAAAGTGGTTCTAACCGAAATAAGGTTTTCAAATACTCGTAGAACGGTAAAAACGAGTATAAATGAGTGATTCTAACCGAAATTGGGTATAGAAGTGGCCTACATCAGTGGAAACGAGTACTTAAAGGAGATTCTTACCGAAATAACGTATCAAATGCCCGCAGAATGGTGGCAAAGAGTATAAATGGATGATTCTAACCGAAATATGCCTTAGAATGAGCGTACAAGGATAGAAAAGAGTATATATATGGGGGTGATTCTAACCGAAATGTAGAGTTGTGAAAACGAGTATAGATGGTTGATTCCAATTGAAATATGGTGTAGAACGAGCGTAGATTGGTGAAACAGAGTATTGATGCACGATTATGACCGAAATAAGGCACAAAAAAAGTGGCCTAGATTAGTGTAAACGAGTATACAAATACGATTATAGCCGAAATAAGGTATCAAATGCTCATAAACTGGCAAAAGCGAGCACATATGAGTGAATCTAACGTAGGCCGGTGAAACCGAGTGTAGATGCTTAACGCTAACTGAATAAGGTACGCAAGTTGCCTAGTTAGCAGAAACGATCATATAGATACGATTCTAACCGAAATAAAGTATCCAATGCTCATAGAGTGGTGAAAATATGTATAAATAAGTGATTCTTACCGAAATATGGTTTAGAATGTGTCACGACCCGCACCCGGAATTTGGGCATGAGTCGTGGGTACGTCCAGCCTACGCCGCAGCATCGGCGGTAGAACGCTGTCTAGGTCACCAACATAGTATATCCTGTCAATAGTCTCAACTCCGCACGGAGGACAAAGATAATTAAACCACAGATCTATAATATACTCAATCACAAACTATAAGAATAATGGCACGATGAGAATAGAAAAGAGTTCTAATAAAACCAACCACAATAAGTCCAACTCAAATCCTGGTCTAAAAGACCCCACAAAGTCACAAAATCATCAATACAACTAAATCTCAGTCTAAAACAATAATGCAGAAAAAAGTAATCTAAGAACAGGCTGGTGAGTTCTCCTCTAGAATAGGCACCTCCTCTGGGATTTCTGGAATGAAATCTTCCTCTATTCCTGGGCCGTAATGAGTGGGGCACAAGCTCTCCAGGTCCTCTGAAAAAGTTGTTATCCAGTCAGGATTGGAGCGAAACACAAACACTAACAGCAGTTTCATTAAATTGACAAAGTCTATAAACAGTGTAAGAGATACAAGATGGAAATAAAAGCTGAACATGTGAAGTACAGGAGAAAATGAAATAGACAATAGAGCATTTAGCAATGAACAACAAATAGTGAATGCTAGAACAAGTAAATCAAAATAAAGATAAACATCTAGCTAAGTGTGTGAACTATCAGTTTATTATGTGATCGGCTTGGGACTAGATCAGGCTGGTTATATATGATTAGCTATGATTCTTTTAGGTCAGGCTAACCGTATGGTTAGCTATGGTGCATATAGTGGTCAGGCTAATCATATATAACAGCTATGGAGCATATAAATGGTCAGGCTGCACCCGACGTGAGAAGTGGGGTGAGCTATGGTGCATATAAATGTTTGGATATGATCACATAATCTACTAATAGTTCCCCATCCCCCAGCTAGCACGATGGATTCCAATCACGACTCCTCATGATGGGGATCTAGGGTGCTAACCCGTGTATCCACAGTGTCGGAATCAAGTATGTAATACACTACAATTTATAGAAGTAATCAACAATGAAAACTGTCAGAGAATGTACTCGCCTGTGGTCCTGAGCAAGGTGTGAGGATCGATATCCAAAATGGGATCAAAATGACCTAATATGGAAATTCAATGTTAATTAATGAATTAAAAGAATAACAGGTTTAACAAATTAATACGAGGTTTCTAGGTCATATCTAAGGTTTACTGGTCAATACTAGGTCCACTAGTCAAATTTTATATCATACTAAGGATACCTAAACTTATACTAGTTAATAACTTAACTAGTAACTTAATATCTAATACCTATTTGGTATCTAACCTTACCTACTATACATGATACCAATTTAACAAATGCTAAATACAATTGATTTTATACACATAGGTACAGCCACTGAATACTGAGACTGCTCCCTAAACTCAGTCACTCACACAAAACAGTTGCTGACACAGGGACTCACACCTATGCACTGATACACATATATGTGTGTATATATATAACTAACACTATACACTAACAACTAACATATCTATATAACTTAATCATTACTGATTAGCATCTGAACAGTCCTCTAACTCACCTCTATAACTAAACACCTCACCCTAAACTTGTTGACTGTACATGAATTGATCAACTAACCAACAGGTTTGCACTAAATATACTAACTGACACCTTAAGTTACTAACTGATACTCATATCCCAATCCAAATGCTAATACCTACAGCCAAAACCCAATACCACATAGGCACTCACAACTAAACTGCTACACACAGCATATTGCCCACACACACACTGCTCTGTTTTTCCCCCTTGCTGAAAACACTCTCACCTAGCTATCTAACACACAGACACACACTGCTCACAGAATTAAACTGACATAGGGACACCTAGGTATCTAATCTGACACACAGGCATATAGGTATTCTGAAATTCTGAGACACACACACTGACCTCTCCATACCTGATACACATACACACAGACACTTCACACTAATACACAACCTACACAGAAACACACACAGCAATCTAGGCTCACACACTCATCCTGGCACAGTTTCTAAACCCATAATTCCTACACACATAACTCACAGATTCTGATACACAACCTACCCCTACTGATACATTCTGCACAGTGCTCATCTAGTGGTTCTGCTATTGTGAAATTAAGCTCCCATTCCCTGCTCTACTACCTGCCTCACCCAACAGAAATACACCCAGCATTAGTTTCCCTCACACTGAGAACACAACCAGGAAATAAACACACACACTGACATAAACTCCTACCCATACACTGAAGTTTACTGATGCATAACTCACAGTTCACTGCACACAGCCAATTAAATCCCTATGCACAGAAATTACCCACACAAGTTCTGAACTGACACAGTACACACACAGAAAACTGCTACACACAACCCTTTGCTTACTGATACATATCCATCCTCACATCCATAACACCCCCCTGATAATCTATATAACACTTAATTTTACATCTTCACACTTGTTGCACCTCTAATACTCAGGTTTATAGCACACAACTCACTGATACAAAAACACATAGTTTTGGGATACTCACACACACACACATTCCTATTTCCCTACTCTGCTACACAACCACAGAACAGTCCCAAACCCGACTGCATACATGCTGATTCACACAGAAAAATACACAGTTCTTACACAACTAGCTACTGATAATAGTTCCCTGAATTTGAATACTGAAACACACACACATATATTGATACACACTGAAATACATAACCCAGAATTCTCAAACCCGACTGAACACGGCACCTTCCCCATCGATGCACACAGCACAGGAAAGACTCGACTCCACAGGAAATCAGAACAACACATCACACATATGCATATATATATATATATATCAGCCATCATACCTCCAATTAGATAATGATAAAGTAATTAGATAGGTAATTCCTCCTGTGAAGCATTTTCCCAAACACATGATGTGCAAAAACGAAAACCACACTAAGATCTCCTAAAAACCCAAACAAAACCCTAAATCAATATCTAACCTACACATAGGAGGGTGAAATCAGTCTATAATCAACCACCTAGGGTTAGGGTTCACGAAAATTGGGGAAAACCCCATGTTGGTCACCAAAACCCAATCCAAAACCCTAAAAATCGAACTACACAGCAAGGGTGGGTTCCTAATGGCCATTACCAACTGAAAACAGAATTTAAAGGAATAGAAATAGGGTTTTTACCTGCAGGGATGGTTTCTTCAATGAGGTTCTTCTTCTTCAAGGCTTCCTGACCCACGTTCCTTGTTTTCCTTGCTTGGAGGAGGACGAAATGGAACCTAGGGCTAGATTTCGAAATTTTTGGGGTGGGGAGATGGTTTCTCTTGGTGGAGGCTAGGGTTTCTTCTTCTACATGAAGAATGAGAGGGTTCCTTTTATATATTAAGGCCCAGTTAGGGTTTCTAGTGTATAGCCTAGGTTTAACCCCTAGATTAGGTCATGTAGAACCTAATCAACTAAGGTTTAGCCAGTCTAGGGTTTGAGGGTTCACCCTAAAATTTGAATTCTAGGGTTTCACTAGAACTGGGTTTACAATTAGGGTTTAGTCATTAGGGTTTGACCTAATGGGTTCTAGGGCTTGACCTAAAACAAATATCAAATAAATAGTTTTAAAATCTCAGCAATTTAATTAAACTCATAATTATCCAAAATAGTGAAATTATACAATTGCCCTTATCTGGAAAAGTGGTAGTGACAAGTCTACCCTCCTAAAAGAAATTTCGTCCTCAAAATTAGACTTAACTAGTACAAGAATGAAATCAGAAAAGGAAATACCTCAAGTCTAGAAGAGATACGGGTATTGCTCGCGCATCTCGTCCTCTCTCTCCCAGGTCGACTCCCCTGGAGAGTGATGTCTCCATGCAACACGAACCAAATGAATAGTTTGGTTCCGCAACACCTTCTCTCTGCGGTCCAAGATCTCTACGGGCTGCTCAGAGTAGCTGAGCGTCGGACCAACCTCAATCTCCGAGTGGTCAAGTACGTGACTAGGGTCTACCACGTACCGTCTTAGCTGCGACACGTGGAACACATCATGCACTCCCTCCAATGCAGGCGGCAAGCCCAATCTATACGCCACTGCACCTACCCTTGCAAGAATACCAAAGGATCCGATGTAGCGTGGGCTAAGCTTCCCGCCTCTACCAAAACGAATCGTTCCACGCGTCGAAGAAATCCGTAGGAATACTAGGTCGCCAACCTAAAACAAAACAGTCTCAACATGCAGTTTAAACAAACAACGCAAATCAGAAAATTAACAATCTATACCTGAAACTCAAGGGGTCTACGGTGGCTGTCGGCCCAATGCCGCTGTCTGTCCTGCGCCACTCGCAGTCTATCTCTGATGAGTTTCACCTTTTCTACTGCATCCACGACCATTTCTGGTCCTAGCAAGGCTCTCTCTCCAACGTCGACCCAAGATAACGGTGTACGACACCTCCGTCCATAGAGAGCCTCAAATGGTGACATCTCGATGCTGGCCTGATAGCTGTTGTTATAAGCAAACTCTACCAGGTGCAGATGATCCTCCCAAGAACCTCCGAGATCTAGAACACAAGTGCGTAGCATATCCTCGAGAGTCTGAATAGTTCGTTCAGACTGCCCGTCTGTCTGGGGGTGATATGCGGTACTGAACTTGAGCTGGGTGCCCAAGCTAGCCTGCAGACTCCTCCAGAAGTGGGAAGTGAAACGGCTATCCCGATCCGAGATGATGCTCACCGGAACTCCATGAAGCCTAACAATCTGCCGCACGTACATCTCTGCTAGCCTCTCTGTCGACGTGCCCACCTTGAAAGGTAAGAAATGGGCTGATTTGGTCAACCTGTCCACTATGACCCAAATCGTGTCCTTCCCTCCTGGAGAACGTGGAAGCCCTGAAACGAAATCCATGGTCACGTGCTCCCATTTCCATTCTGGAATCGGTAAAGGTTGAAGCAAACCACCTGGCCTCTGCCGGTCTGCCTTTACCTGCTGGCACACTAGACACCGGGACACGAAGCGTGCTACCTCGCGCTTTATTCCATACCACCATACGTGCTCTCTCAAGTCTCGATACATCTTGTTGGCACCGGGATGCATCGAGTACTGAGAGCGGTGTGCCTCCTGCAAAACCTCCTCGCGCAGCTCCCCACTCGGCACACATATCCTCGTGCCGTGCCGTAAAGAACCATTATCTGCGATAGTAAAGTCGTCCGACAATCCCATCTGAACTTGTGCTCTGATACTCCTCAGAGTCTCATCATCGTACTGCGCAGCTCTGATCCTGTCCATCAGTTCGGACTGTATCTGCAATCCCCACATCTGAATCTCAGTACCAGGAACTAACACCTCAATCTCCAAACTCTCCAAATCCGCCAACAAATGTCTATCAGTCGTCAAGTACATAGCCATCGGATACCTGCTCAAGGCATCGGCGACTACGTTGGCCTTCCCTGGATGATACTGCAATGAGATGTCGAAGTCCTTCATCAACTCCAACCACCTCCTCTGCCTCATGTTCAGCTCCTTCTGTGTGAATACGTACTTCAAGCTCTTGTGGTCTGTGAAGATTTCCACACGCTCTCCGTACAAATAATGTTTCCACAGTTTTAGAGCGAAGATAACTGCTGCCAACTCCAAATCGTGGGTGGGGTAGTTCTTTTCATGAGGGCGTAACTGCCTGGAAGCATAGGCAATTACCTTCCCGTGCTGCTGAAGAACACATCCCAGACCCTTCCCTGAAGTATCACTGTAGATGGTGAAACCACCTGTCCCTGCTGGCAACGTCAAAATTGGAGCTGTCGTCAACCTCTTCTTCAGCTCATCAAATGCGGCCTGGCACTCCTCCGTCCAGACAAAATCCACATCCTTCCTAGTCAGCCTGGTCATCGGCGCTGCAATCTTGGAGAAGTCTTGTACAAACCTTCTGTAGTATCCTGCTAGCCCGAGAAAACTCCTGATCTCAGCTACCGAACTGGGGGTAGCCCACGACTCCACTGCCTCGATCTTCTGCGGATTAACCGAGATTCCGTCACCCGATACCACATGCCCAAGAAATTCGACCTTGTCAAGGAAAAATTCACACTTAGAGAGTTTCCCGTACAGCTTCTCCCTCCTGAGAGTCTCTAAGACCAACCTCAGGTGCTCTTCATGCTCCTCCGGAGTCTTGGAATACACAAGAATATCGTCGATGAACACCACAACGAACTTGTCAAGGTACTGGTGGAACACCTTGTTCATCAGGTTCATGAATACTGCCGATGCATTGGTTAAACCAAATGGCATCACCATGAATTCAAACTGGCCGTATCTGGTCCGAAAAGCTGTCTTCGGCGTGTCTTCTTTCTTCACCTTCACCTGGTGATAGCCTGACCTCAAATCAATCTTTGAAAACACCCTCGCACCGCTCAACTGATCGAAAAGATCATCTATCCTCGGCAGCGGGTACTTGTTCTTGATAGTGATATTGTTCAAAGCTCTATAATCAATGCACATGCGCATCGTGCCGTCCTTCTTCGGTACGAACAACACCGGAGCTCCCCATGGTGATGAACTGGATTTGATGAAGCCTTTGTCCTGCAGCTCCTCAACTTGCTTCTTCAGCTCTGCCAGCTCGTTGTTGTTGACTCTATAGACATGTTGTGAAATGGGCTCCGCTCCTGGAACCAAGTCTATAGAGAATTCAACATCTCTGTCTGGCGGCAAGCCTGGCAACTCCTCTGGAAATACATCCAGGAACTCCGCTATCAGAGGATGTGGCAACTCCTCTTCTTCTGCCCTGGCTCCGCAAAATGTGCCCCTGCTCTGTTCCGCTGCTCCTCTGACGACCTCAAACTCCGGCTCTCCTGGTGGTCTAAACAATACTCTGCCTCTATAACAATCTATAGTAGCATGATGCCTACTCAACCAGCCCATTCCGAGTACAATATCGTACCCCGGAAGTGGCATGACAAGTAAACTCACGCTCAAGTCTCGGCCTCCTACCGACACTCTCCGGTCCTTGCAGTGATCACGAACTAGGATAATACCTCCACCAGTCATGATCTTGCAAGTCCTAGCTAATGGTTCTGTCTCTAAATGATGTCAAAGTGCATATGATACAGACACAAAACTATGGGAAGCGCCAGAATCGAATAAGGTAAATGCGGAAATACAATCGAGAAGAACCGAACCTGTGATCAAGTCTCCTGCTGGCTCGATCTCCTCGACTGCCATGGCGTACGCTCGCCCCTGGGGTGCACCTTTCTGCTGCTGATGCTGGGCAAACCTCTGATTTTGCGGTGGAAGTGGTCCCCTCTGTTGTTGGCCTCCCGGTGCGGCAGGTACCCTGCCTGGTCCTTTCTGGGCGACTGCTCCACCCTGACCTGGACGAGTCCGAATGGTAGGGCAATCCCTCAGCTGATGTGTCGTCGATCCGCAGGACAGACATGAGCCTAATCTATGCCTGCAGATCTCTCTAGTATGTCCCATCTTCCCGCAGTAAGCACACTGGATGGCGGGCTGGTTCTGTCTCTGTTGCTGCTGCTGGACCTGCCCTCGGGCTGGTGCCTGATGCTGCTGCTGAAAGGGTCTCTGCTGTTGCTGCTGAAAGTGTGGACGCTTGCCCGGTCCCGTACTACTGTTTGCTCCTCCGGAACCATCGTGTCCCCTCTTGGGCCTGAGGTCCAAGTCGTCCTCGGCTACTTGGGCATCCATCAATATGCCCTCGTAGGTAGCTGTGCGACGTCCCGACGTGCGAGACTTCATCTCCCTTGTCAGCCCCTTTCTGAATTTCCGGGCCCTGTCCCCCGGATCTCTAATCATTGATGGCGCGAAGCGGCTCAGGCGGGAAAACTCCGCGGCATACTCATCGACGGACGAGCTCCCCTGGGCTAAGTCATGGAACTGACTCTCCAAAGCTCCCAGGGCGACATCAGGAAAGAACTTTTCTTTGAAGAGCTCCTTGAAATCCTCCCAAGTGAGTCTCCTGCGCAAGAGTCTCGGCTCCGTGTGAAACCACGTCAAGGCAATATCGAACATCTGGCTGCCAGCGGCCTCGATCTGGAGAGCCTCCGGAAGCTGCGCCAAGCGCAAGTTCCTCTCAATATCCTCTAGCCAATCATCGGCATAGAGTATCCCTTCTGTCCCCTTGAACTCCCGAGGCATCATCCTCTTGAAATCCACAATGGTGCCCGGCCTCTGGTGGTGCTGATCAGGACGCTGCTGCTGCTGAGTGACTCTCTCCACAGCCTGGAGAGCCACTTGGTGAGCATTCTCCATGTTCACCCTCATCATCTCTGTCTGGGCCTGATGTGCCTCAGCCTGCACTCTCTGGGCCTCTGTCGACGTCCTCTGGGCGTCGACCATGCCCTGAATCAAGGCGAACATCTGCGCTCCATCGACGGGCACACCTCCTGGATGCTGAGCTGGTGGTGGTGGTAGTGGTGCTGTCGTAGCTGTGGGGACCCTCTGAACAGGTGGTGGAGGACCCCCGAATGCTGCAGACACTCCCACATGTACTGGAGATGTAGGAGGTGCTGCAGATGTCTGTCCGGCAAGGCGAGAGGTGGCAGATCTCTCTGTATCTGCTGCTCCGAGTCTCTGGGACCTTCTTGGCGGCATCCTAAAGACAGATCGAAAGATCAATTAAGGTAATAAATACGATATCATCAAGGAAGGACAGTAAAAATTTCTAAAGGAATTAATCATTAAGAGTAGTATTATAAGAATCAAAAATTTCCTAATTATGATTGAGCATATCCTCGGCCTAATTCCTATTACTACAATATCGCTCTAATGTGAATCTAAGACTACTAGACCTGCATGGGCCACCACTAAAAATGTGTCACGACCCGCACCCGGAATTTGGGCATGAGTCGTGGGTACGTCCAGCCTACACCGCAGCATCGGCGGTAGAACGCTGTCTAGGTCACCAACATAGTATATCCTGTCAATAGTCTCAACTCCGCACGGAGGACAAAGATAATTAAACCACAGATCTATAATATACTCAATCACAAACTATAAGAATAATGGCACGATGAGAATAGAAAAGAGTTCTAATAAAACCAACCACAATAAGTCCAACTCAAATCCTGGTCTAAAAGACCCCACAAAGTCACAAAATCATCAATACAACTAAATCTCAGTCTAAAACAATAATGCAGAAAAAAGTAATCTAAGAACAGGCTGGTGAGTTCTCCTCTAGAATAGGCACCTCCTCTGGGATTTCTGGAGTGAAATCTCCCTCTATTCCTGGGCCGTAATGAGTGGGGCACAAGCTCTCCAGGTCCTCTGAAAATGTTGTTATCCAGTCAGGATTGGAGCGAAGCACAAACACTAACAGCAGTTTCATTAAATTGACAAAGTCTATAAACAATGTAAGAGATACAAGATGGAAATAAAAGCTGAACATGTGAAGTACAGGAGAAAATGAAATAGACAATAGAGCATCTAGCAATGAACAACAAATAGTGAATGCTAGAACAAGTAAATCAGAATAAAGATAAACATCTAGCTAAGTGTGTGAACTATCAGTTTATTATGTGATCGGCTTGGGACTAGATCAGGCTGGTTATATATGATTAGCTATGATTCTTTTAGGTCAGGCTAACCGTATGGTTAGCTATGGTGCATATAGTGGTCAGGCTAATCATATATAACAGCTATGGAGCATATAAATGGTCAGGCTGCACCCGACGTGAGAAGTGGGGTGAGCTATGGTGCATATAAATGTTTGGATATGATCACATAATCTACTAATAGTTCCCCATCCCCCAGCTAGCACGATGGATTCCAATCACGACTCCTCATGATGGGGATCTAGGGTGCTAACCCGTGTATCCACAGTGTCGGAATCAAGTATGTAATACACTACAATTTATAGAAGTAATCAACAATGAAAACTGTCAGAGAATGTACTCGCCTATGGTCCTGAGCAAGGTGTGAGGATCGATATCCAAAATGGGATCAAAATGACCTAATATGGAAATTCAATGTTAATTAATGAATTAAAAGAATAACAGGTTTAACAAATTAATACGAGGTTTCTAGGTCATATCTAAGGTTTACTGGTCAATACTAGGTCCACTAGTCAAATTTTATATCATACTAAGGATACCTAAACTTATACTAGTTAATAACTTAACTAGTAACTTAATACCTAATACCTATTTGGTATCTAACCTTACCTACTATACATGATACCAATTTAACAAATGCTAAATACAATTGATTTTATACACATAGGTACAGCCACTGAATACTGAGACTGCTCCCTAAACTCAGTCACTCACACAAAACAGTTGCTGACACAGGGACTCACACCTATGCACTGATACACATATATGTGTGTATATATATAACTAACACTATACACTAACAACTAACATATCTATATAACTTAATCATTACTGATTAGCATCTGAACAGTCCTCTAACTCACCTCTATAACTTAACACCTCACCCTAAACTTGTTGACTGTACATGAATTGATCAACTAACCAACAGGTTTGCACTAAATATACTAACTGACACCTTAAGTTACTAACTGATACTCATGTCCCAATCCAAATGCTAATACCTACAGCCAAAACCCAATACCACATAGGCACTCACAACTAAACTGCTACACACAGCATATTGCCCACACACACACTGCTCTGTTTTTCCCCCTTGCTGAAAACACTCTCACCTAGCTATCTAACACACAGACACACACTGCTCACAGAATTAAACTGACACAGGGACACCTAGGTATCTAATCTGACACACAGGCATATAGGTATTCTGAAATTCTGAGACACACACACTGACCTCTCCATACCTGATACACATACACACAGACACTTCACACCAATACACAACCTACACAGAAACACACACAGCTATCTAGGCTCACACACTCATCCTGGCACAGTTTCTAAACCCATAATTCCTACACACATAACTCACAGATTCTGATACACAACCTACCCCTACTGATACATTCTGCACAGTGCTCATCTAGTGGTTCTGCTATTGTGAAATTAAGCTCCCATTCCCCGCTCTACTACCTGCCTCACCCAACAGAAATACACCCAGCATTAGTTTCCCTCACACTGAGAACACAGCTAGGAAATAAACACACACACTGACATAAACTCCTACCCATACACTGAAGTTTACTGATGCATAACTCACAGTTCACTGCACACAGCCAATTAAATCCCTATGCACAGAAATTACCCACACAAGTTCTGAACTGACACAGTACACACACAGAAAACTGCTACACACAACCCTTTGCTTACTGATACATATCCATCCTCACATCCATAACACCCCCCTGATAATCTATATAACACTTAATTTTACATCTTCACACTTGTTGCACCTCTAATACTCAGGTTTATAGCACACAACTCACTGATACAAAAACACACAGTTTTGGGATACTCACACACACACACATTCCTATTTCCCTACTCTGCTACACAACCACAGAACAGTCCCAAACCCGACTGCATACATGTTGATTCACACAGGAAAATACACAGTTCTTACACAACTAGCTACTGATAATAGTTCCCTGAATTTGAATACTGAAAAACACACACATATATTGATACACACTGAAATACATAACCCAGAATTCTCAAACCCGACTGAACACAGCACCTTCCCCATCGATGCACACAGCACAGGAAAGACTCGACTCCACAGGAAATCAGAACAACAACACATCACACATATGCATATATATATATATATATCAGCCATCATACCTCCAATTAGATAATGATAAAGTAATTAGATAGGTAATTCCTCCTGTGAAGCATTTTCCCAAACACATGATGTGCAAAAACGAAAACCACACTAAGATCTCCTAAAAACCCAAACAAAACCCTAAATCAATATCTAACCTACACATAGGAGGGTGAAATCAGTCTATAATCAACCACCTAGGGTTAGGGTTCACGAAAATTGGGGAAAACCCCATGTTGGTCACCAAAACCCAATCCAAAACCCTAAAAATCGAACTACACAGCAAGGGTGGGTTCCTAATGGCCATTACCAACTGAAAACAGAATTTAAAGGAATAGAAATAGGGTTTTTACCTGCAGGGATGGTTTCTTCAATGAGGTTCTTCTTCTTCAAGGCTTCCTGACCCACGTTCCTTGTTTTCCTTGCTTGGAGGAGGACGAAATGGAACCTAGGGCTAGATTTCGAAATTTTTGGGGTGGGGAGATGGTTTCTCTTGGTGGAGGCTAGAGTTTCTTCTTCTACATGAAGAATGAGAGGGTTTCTTTTATATATTAAGGCCCAGTTAGGGTTTCTAGTGTATAGCCTAGGTTTAACCCATAGATTAGGTCATGTAGAACCTAATTAACTAAGGTTTAGCCAGTCTAGGGTTTGAGGGTTCACCCTAAAATTTGAATTCTAGGGTTTCACTAGAACTGGGTTTACAATTAGGGTTTAGTCATTAGGGTTTGACCTAATGGGTTCTAGGGCTTGACCTAAAACAAATATCAAATAAATAGTTTTAAAATCTCAGCAATTTAATTAAACTCATAATTATAAAAAATAGTGAAATTACACAATTGCCCTTATATGGAAAAGTGGTAGTGACAGAATGAGCGTACAATGATGAAAACAAGTATAGATGAGTGATTCTAACCGAATTATAGCATAAAACGGGCAACGGTTTAAGAAAACGAGTACAGAAGGGTGATTCTACCGGAATATGGTGTAAAATGGACGCAGAATGGTGAAAACAGGTTCGAATTTTTTATTGTAACCGAAATATGGTATAAAATGGGCGTAGATTGGTGAAACCGAGTAAAGATGCACGATGCGAATCGAAATAATTTAAAAAGTGGCATAGATTTATGGAAACGCGTATAGAAATGTGATTTTAACCGCAATAAGGTTTTAAATGCTTGTAGAATGGTAAAAACGAGTATAAACGGGCAATTCTAACCAAAATAACGATAGAGGTGTCTAGATTAGTGAAAACGAGTATAAATGAGTGATTCTAACCGAAACAATAAGCGTACAAAGATGAAAACGAGCATAGATGGGGTGATTCTTAGTAAAAACA
The DNA here is from genome assembly GCA_036927795.1 of Iris macrosiphon. NCBI lineage: Eukaryota > Viridiplantae > Streptophyta > Magnoliopsida > Asparagales > Iridaceae > Iris > Iris macrosiphon. The sequence continues at coordinate 29,100 of JAYESA010001205.1, read as the reverse complement.
GGCGAAGAATGATAAAAACGGGTATAGATGGTTGATTCTAACCGAAACATGGTATACAAACAGGCTTAGTATGGTAAAAAAGAGTATATATGAGTGATTCTAATCGAAGTACGATTTAGAATGGGCTTATATTGGGGGAAACCAAGTAAAGATGCTTGATTCTAATTGAAATAAGGTAAAAAGTGGCCTATATTTGTGGAAACGGGTATAGAAATATGATTTAAACCGAAATAAGTTTCAAATGCTCGTAGAATGGTGAAAACGAGTATAGATGAGTGGTCATAGCCGAAATATGGTTTAGAAGTGGCCTAGATTAGTGGAAACGGGTACGTAAAAGTGACTCTTACCGAAATAAGGTATCAAATACTCGTAGACTGGTGGAAATGGTTATAAATGAATGGTTCTAACCAAAATGTGGTTTAGAGTGAGAGTACAATGATGAAAACGAGTATAGATGGGAGATATGGTACAAAACGGCCGTTGAATGGTGAAAACGAGTATAGATGGTCGATTTTAATCGAAATATAATGTAGAATGGGCGCAGATTGGTGAAACTGATTATGGATGCATGATTCAAACCGAAATAAGGGTGATTCTAATCGAAATATGGGGTAACATGGACGTAGGATGGTGAAAACGGGTATATATGGGTGAAGCCAATCAAAATATGGTGTAGTGTGTGCGTAGACTGGTGAAAGCGAGTATAGATACGTAACTCTAACCGAAATAAGGTAAAAAGTGGTCTGGATTTGTGGAAACGAGTAAGTATCGAAAAGTGGTTCTAACCGAAATAAGGTTTCAAATACTCGTAGAACGGTAAAAACGAGTATAAATGAGTGATTCTAACCGAAATTGGGTATAGAAGTGGCCTACATCAGTGGAAACGAGTACTTAAAGGAGATTCTTACCGAAATAACGTATCAAATGCCCGCAGAATGGTGGTAAAAAGTATAAATGGATGATTCTAACCGAAATACGCCTTAGAATGAGCGTACAAGGATAGAAAAGAGTATATATATGGGGGTGATTCTAACCGAAATGTAGAGTTGTGAAAACGAGTATAGATGGTTGATTCCAATTGAAATATGGTGTAGAACGAGCGTAGATTGGTGAAACAGAGTATTGATGCACGATTATGACCGAAATAAGGCACACACAAAAAGTGGCCTAGATTAGTGTAAACGAGTATACAAATACGATTATAGCCGAAATAAGGTATCAAATGCTCATAAATTGGCAAAAGTGAGCACATATGAGTGAATCTAACGTAGGCCGGTGAAACCGAGTGTAGATGCTTAACGCTAACTGAATAAGGTACGCAAGTTGCCTAGTTTAGCAGAAACGATCATATAGATACGATTTTAACCGAAATAAAGTATCCAATGCTCGTAGACTGGTGAAAATATGTATAAATAAGTGATTCTTACCGAAATATGGTTTAGAATGAGCGTACAATGATGAAAACAAGTATAGATGGGTGATTCTAACCGAAATATAGCATAAAACGGGCGTCGGTTTAAGAAAACGAGTACAGAAGGGTGATTCTACCGGAATATGGTGTAAAATGGACGCAGAATGGTGAAAACAGGTTCGAACTTTTTATTATAACCGAAATATGGTATAGAATGGGCATAGATTGGTGAAACCGGGTAAAGATGCACGATGCGAATCGAAATAATTTAAAAAGTGGCATAGATTTGTGGAAACGCGTATAGAAATGTGATTCTAACCGCAATAAGGTTTTAAATGCTTGTAGAATGGTGAAAACGAGTATAAACGAGCGATTCTAACCAAAATAATGATAGAGGTATCCTAGATTAGTGAAAACGAGTATAAATGAGTGATTCTAACCGAAACAATAAGCGTACAAAGATGAAAACGAGCATAGATGGGGTGATTCTTAGTAAAAACAGGCGAAGAATGATAAAAATGGGTATAGATGGGTGATTCTAACCGAAACATGGTATACAAACAGGCTTAGTATGGTGAAAAAGAGTATATATGAGTGATTCTAATCAAAATAAGGTTTAGAATGGACTTATATTGGGGGAAACCAAGTAAAGATGCTTGATTCTAATCGAAATAAGGTAAAAAGTGGCCTATATTTGTGGAAACGGGTATAGAAATATGATTTAAACCGAAATAAGTTTCAAATGCTCGTAGAATGGTGAAAACGAGTATAGATGAGTGGTCCTAGCCGAAATATGGTTTAGAAGTGGCCTAAATTAGTGGAAACGGGTACGTAAAAGTGACTCTTACCGAAATAAGGTATCAAATGCTCGTAGACTGGTGGAAACGGTTATAAATGAATGGTTCTAACCAAAATGTGGTTTAGAGTGAGAGTACAATGATAAAAACGAGTATAGATGGGAGATATGGTACAAAACGGCCGTTAAATGGTGAAAACGGGTATAGATGGTCGATTTTAATCAAAATATAATGTAGAATGGGCGCAGATTGGTGAAACTGATTATGGATGCATGATTCAAATCGAAATAAGGGTGATTCTAATCGAAATATGGGGTAAGATGGACGTAGGATGGTGAAAACGGGTATAGATGGGTGAAGCCAATCGAAATATGGTGTAGTGTATGCGTAGACTGGTGAAAGCGAGTATAGATGCGTAACTCTAACCGAAATAAGGTAAAAAGTGGTCTGGATTTATGGAAACGAGTAAGTATCGAAAAGTGGTTCTAACCGAAATAAGGTTTCAAATACTCGTAGAACGGTAAAAACGAGTATAAATGAGTGATTCTAACCGAAATTGGGTATAGAAGTGGCCTACATCAGTGGAAACGAGTACCTAAAGGAGATTTTTACCGAAATAACGTATCAAATACCCACAGAATGGTGGAAAAGAGTATAAATGGATGATTCTAACCGAAATATGCCTTAGAATGAGCGTACAAGGATAGAAAAGAGTATATATATGGGGGTGATTCTAACCGAAATGTAGAGTTGTGAAAATGAGTATAGATGGTTGATTCCAATTGAAATATGGTGTAGAACGAGCGTAGATTGGTGAAACAGAGTATTGATGCACGATTATGACCGAAATAAGGCACACAAAAAAAGTTTCCTAGATTAGTGTAAACGAGTATATAAATACGGTTATAGCCGAAATAAGGTATCAAATGCTCATAAACTGGCAAAAGCGAGCACATATGAGTGAATCTAACGTAGGCCGGTAAAACCGAGTGTAGATGCTTAACGCTAACTGAATAAGGTACGCAAGTTGCCTAGATTAGCAGAAACGAGCATATAGATACGATTCTAACCGAAATAAAGTATCCAATGCTCGTAGACTGGTGAAAATATATATAAATAAGTGATTCTTACCGAAATATGGTTTAGAATGAGCGTACAATGATGAAAACAATTATAGATGGGTGATTCTAACCGAAATATAGCATAAAACGGGCGTTGGTTTAAGAAAATGAGTACAGAAGGGTGATTCTACCGGAATATGGTGTAAAAAGGACGCAGAATGGTGAAAACAGGTTCGAATTTTTTATTGTAACCGAAATATGGTGTAGAATGGACATAGATTGGTGAAACCGAGTAAAGATGCACGATGCGAATCAAAATAATTTAAAAAGTGGCATAGATTTGTGGAAACGCGTATAGAAATGTGATTCTAACCGCAATAAGGTTTTAAATGCTTGTAGAATGGCGAAAACGAGTATAAACGAGCGGTTCTAACCAAAATAACGATAGAGGTGTCCTAGATTAGTGAAAACGAGTATAAATGAGTGATTCTAACCGAAACAATAAGCGTACAAAGATAAAAACGAGCATAGAAGGGGTGATTCTTAGTAAAAACAGGCGAAGAATAATAAAAACGGGTATAGATGGATGATTCTAACCGAAACATAGTATACAAACAGGCTTAGTATGGTGAAAAAGAGTATATATGAGTGATTCTAATCGAAATACGGTTTAGAATGGGCTTATATTGGGGGAAACCAAGTAAAGATGCTTGATTCTAATCGAAATAAGGTAAAAAGTGGCCTATATTTGTGGAAACGGGTATAGAAATATGATTTAAACCGAAATAAGTTTCAAATGCTCGTAGAATGGTGAAAACGAGTATAGATGAGTGGTCCTAGCCGAAATATGGTTTAGAAGTGGCCTAGATTAGTGGAAACGGGTACGTAAAAGTGACTCTTACCGAAATAAGGTATCAAATGCTCGTAGACTGGTGGAAACGGTTGTAAATGAATGGTTCTAACCAAAATGTGGTTTAGAGTGAGAGTACAATAATGAAAACGAGTATAGATGGGAGATATGGTACAAAACGGCCGTTGAATGGTGAAAACGGGTATAGATGGTCGATTTTAATCAAAATATAATGTAGAATGGGCACAGATTGGTGAAACTGATTATGGATGCATGATTCAAACCGAAATAAGGGTGATTCTAATCGAAATATGGGGTAAGATGGACGTAGGATGGTGAAAACGGGTATAGATGGGTGAAGCCAATTGAAATATGGTGTAGGATCTGCGTAGACTGGTGAAAGCGAGTATAGATGCGTAACTCTAACCGAAATAAGGTAAAAAGTGGTCTAGATTTGTGGAAACGAGTAAGTATCGAAAAGTGGTTCTAACCGAAATATGGTTTCAAATACTCGTAGAACGGTAAAAACGAGTATAAATGAGTGATTCTAACCAAAATTGGGTATAGAAGTGGCCTACATCAGTGGAAACGAGTACCTAAAGGAGATTCTTACTGAAATAACGTATCAAATGCCCGCAGAATATTGGAAAAGAGTATAAATGGATGATTCTAACCGAAATACGCCTTAGAATGAGCGTACAAGGATAGAAAAGAGTATATATATAGGGGTGATTCTAACCGAAATGTAGAGTTGTGAAAACGAGTATAGATGGTTGATTCCAATTGAAACATGGTGTAGAACGAGCGTAGATTGGTGAAACAGAGTATTGATGCACGATTATGACCGAAATAAGGCACACAAAAAAAGTGGCCTAGATTAGTGTAAACGAGTATATAAATATGATTATAGCCGAAATAAGGTATCAAATGCTCATAAACTGGCAAAAGCGAGCACATATGAGTGAATCTAACGTAGGCCGGTGAAACCGAGTGTAGATGCTTAACGCTAACTGAATAAGGTACGCAAGTTGCCTAGATTAGCAGAAACGAGCATATAGATACGATTCTAACCGAAATAAAGTATCCAATGCTCGTAGAGTGGTGAAAATATGTATAAATAAGTGATTCTTCCCGAAATATGGTTTAGAATGAGCGTACAATGATAAAAACAAGTATAGATGGGTGATTCTAACCGAAATATAGCATAAAACGGGCGTTGGTTTAAGAAAACGAGTACAGAAGGGTGATTCTACCGGAATATGGTGTAAAATGGACGCAGAATGGTGAAAACAGGTTCGAATTTTTTATTGTAACCGATATATGGTGTAGAATGGGCGTAGATTGGTGAAACCGAGTAAAGATGCACGATGTGAATCGAAATAATTTAAAAAGTGGCATAGATTTGTGGAAACGCGTATAGAAATGTGATTCTAACCGCAATAAGATTTTAAATGCCTGTAGAATAGTGAAAACGTGTATAAACGAGCAATTCTAACCAAAATAATGATAGAGGTGTCCTAGATTAGTGAAAACGAGTATAAATGAGTGATTCTAACCGAAACAATAAGCGTACAAAGATGAAAACGAGCATAGATGGGGTGATTCTTAGTAAAAACATGCGAAAAATGTTTAAAACGGGTATAGATGGGTGATTCTAACCGAAACATGGTATACAAACAGGCTTAGTATGGTGAAAAAGAGTATATATGAGTGATTCTAATCGAAATACGGTTTAGAATGGGCCTATATTGGGGAAAACCAAGTAAAGATGCTTGATTCTAATCGAAATAAGATAAAAAGTGGCCTATATTTGTGGAAACGGATATAGAAATATGATTTGAACCGAAATAAGTTTTAAATGCTCGTAGAATGGTGAAAACGAGTATAGATGAGTGGTCCTAGCCGAAATATGGTTTAGAAGTGGCTAGATTAGTGGAAACGGGTACGTAAAAGTGACTCTTACCGAAATAAGGTATCAAATGCTCGTAGACTGGTGGAAACGGTTATAAATGAATGGTTCTAACCAAAATGTGGTTTAGAGTGAGATTACAATGATGAAAACGAGTATAGATGGGAGATATGGTACAAAACGGCCGTTGAATGGTGAAAACGGGTATAGATGGTCGATTTTAATCAAAATATAATATAGAATGGGCGCAGATTGGTGAAACTGATTATGGATGCATGATTCAAACCAAAATAAGGGTAATTCTAATCGAAATATGGGGTAAGATGGACGTAGGATGGTGAAAACGGGTATAGATGGGTGAAGCCAATCGAAATATGGTGTAGTGTGTGCGTAGACTGGTGAAAGCGAGTATAGATGCGTAACTCTAACCGAAATAAGGTAAAAAGTTGTCTGGATTTGTGGAAACGAGTAAGTATCGAAAAGTGGTTCTAACCAAAATAAGGTTTCAAATACTCGTAGAACGGTAAAAACGAGTATAAATGAGTGATTCTAACCAAAATTGGGTATAGAAGTGGCCTACATCAGTGGAAACGAGTACCTAAAGGAGATTCTTACCTAAATAACGTATCAAATACCCGCAGAATGGTGGAAAAGAGTATAAATGGATGATTCTAACCGAAATATGCCTTAGAATGAGCGTACAAGGATAGAAAAAAGTATATATATGGGGGTGATTCTAACCGAAATGTAGAGTTGTAAAAATGAGTATAGATGGTTGATTCCAATTGAAATATGGTGTAGAACGAGCGTAGATTGGTGAAACAGAGTATTGATGCACGATTATGACCGAAATAAGGCACACAAAAAAAGTGGCCTAGATTAGTGTAAACGAGTATATAAATTCGATTATAGCCGAAATAAGGTATCAAATGCTCATAAACTGGCAAAAGCGAGCACATATGAGTGAATCTAACGTAGGCCGGTGAAACCGAGTGTAGATGCTTAACGCTAACTGAATAAGGTACGCAAGTTGCCTAGATTAGCAGAAACGAGCATATAGATACGATTCTAACCGAAATAAAGTATCCAATGCTCGTAGACTGGTGAAAATATGTATAAATAAGTGATTCTTACCGAAATATGGTTTAGAATGAGCGTACAATGATGAAAACAATTATAGATGGGTGATTCTAACCGAAATATAGCATAAAACGGGCGTTGGTTTAAGAAAATGAGTACAGAAGGGTGATTCTACCGGAATATGGTGTAAAAAGGACGCAGAATGGTGAAAACAGGTTCGAATTTTTTATTGTAACCGAAATATGGTGTAGAATGGACATAGATTGGTGAAACCGAGTAAAGATGCACGATGCGAATCAAAATAATTTAAAAAGTGGCATAGATTTGTGGAAACGCGTATAGAAATGTGATTCTAACCGCAATAAGGTTTTAAATGCTTGTAGAATGGCGAAAACGAGTATAAACGAGCGGTTCTAACCAAAATAACGATAGAGGTGTCCTAGATTAGTGAAAACGAGTATAAATGAGTGATTCTAACCGAAACAATAAGCGTACAAAGATAAAAACGAGCATAGAAGGGGTGATTCTTAGTAAAAACAGGCGAAGAATAATAAAAACGGGTATAGATGGATGATTCTAACCGAAACATAGTATACAAACAGGCTTAGTATGGTGAAAAAGAGTATATATGAGTGATTCTAATCGAAATACGGTTTAGAATGGGCTTATATTGGGGGAAACCAAGTAAAGATGCTTGATTCTAATCGAAATAAGGTAAAAAGTGGCCTATATTTGTGGAAACGGTTATAGAAATATGATTTAAACCGAAATAAGTTTCAAATGCTCGTAGAATTGTGAAAACGAGTATAAATGAGTGGTCCTAGCCGAAATATGGTTTAGAAGTGGCCTAGATTAGTGGAAACGGGTACGTAAAAGTGACTCTTACCGAAATAAGGTATCAAATGCTCGTAGACTGGTGGAAACGGTTGTAAATGAATGGTTCTAACCAAAATGTGGTTTAGAGTGAGAGTACAATAATGAAAACGAGTATAGATGGGAGATATGGTACAAAACGGCCGTTGAATGGTGAAAACGGGTATAGATGGTCGATTTTAATCAAAATATAATGTAGAATGGGCGCAGATTGGTGAAACTGATTATGGATGCATGATTCAAACCGAAATAAGGGTGATTCTAATCGAAATATGGGGTAAGATGGACGTAGGATGGTGAAAACGGGTATAGATAGGTGAAGCCAATCGAAATATGGTGTAGGATCTGCGTAGACTGGTGAAAGCGAGTATAGATGCGTAACTCTAACCGAAATAAGGTAAAAAGTGGTCTAGATTTGTGGAAACGAGTAAGTATCGAAAAGTGGTTCTAACCGAAATATGGTTTCAAATACTCGTAGAACGGTAAAAACGAGTATAAATGAGTGATTCTAACCAAAATTGGGTATAGAAGTGGCCTACATCAGTGGAAACGAGTACCTAAAGGAGATTCTTACTGAAATAACGTATCAAATGCCCGCAGAATATTGGAAAAGAGTATAAATGGATGATTCTAACCGAAATACGCCTTAGAATGAGCGTACAAGGATAGAAAAGAGTATATATATAGGGGTGATTCTAACCGAAATGTAGAGTTGTGAAAACGAGTATAGATGGTTGATTCCAATTGAAACATGGTGTAGAACGAGCGTAGATTGGTGAAACAGAGTATTGATGCACGATTATGACCGAAATAAGGCACACAAAAAAAGTGGCCTAGATTAGTGTAAACGAGTATATAAATATGATTATAGCCGAAATAAGGTATCAAATGCTCATAAACTGGCAAAAGCGAGCACATATGAGTGAATCTAACGTAGGCCGGTGAAACCGAGTGTAGATGCTTAACGCTAACTGAATAAGGTACGCAAGTTGCCTAGATTAGCAGAAACGAGCATATAGATACGATTCTAACCGAAATAAAGTATCCAATGCTCGTAGAGTGGTGAAAATATGTATAAATAAGTGATTCTTCCCGAAATATGGTTTAGAATGAGCGTACAATGATAAAAACAAGTATAGATGGGTGATTCTAACCGAAATATAGCATAAAACGGGCGTTGGTTTAAGAAAACGAGTACAGAAGGGTGATTCTACCGGAATATGGTGTAAAATGGACGCAGAATGGTGAAAACAGGTTCGAATTTTTTATTGTAACCGATATATGGTGTAGAATGGGCGTAGATTGGTGAAACCGAGTAAAGATGCACGATGTGAATCGAAATAATTTAAAAAGTGGCATAGATTTGTGGAAACGCGTATAGAAATGTGATTCTAACCGCAATAAGATTTTAAATGCCTGTAGAATAGTGAAAACGTGTATAAACGAGCAATTCTAACCAAAATAATGATAGAGGTGTCCTAGATTAGTGAAAACGAGTATAAATGAGTGATTCTAACCGAAACAATAAGCGTACAAAGATGAAAACGAGCATAGATGGGGTGATTCTTAGTAAAAACATGCGAAAAATGTTTAAAACGGGTATAGATGGGTGATTCTAACCGAAACATGGTATACAAACAGGCTTAGTATGGTGAAAAAGAGTATATATGAGTGATTCTAATCGAAATACGGTTTAGAATGGGCCTATATTGGGGAAAACCAAGTAAAGATGCTTGATTCTAATCGAAATAAGATAAAAAGTGGCCTATATTTGTGGAAACGGATATAGAAATATGATTTGAACCGAAATAAGTTTTAAATGCTCGTAGAATGGTGAAAACGAGTATAGATGAGTGGTCCTAGCCGAAATATGGTTTAGAAGTGGCTAGATTAGTGGAAACGGGTACGTAAAAGTGACTCTTACCGAAATAAGGTATCAAATGCTCGTAGACTGGTGGAAACGGTTATAAATGAATGGTTCTAACCAAAATGTGGTTTAGAGTGAGAGTACAATGATGAAAACGAGTATAGATGGGAGATATGGTACAAAACGGCCGTTGAATGGTGAAAACGGGTATAGATGGTCGATTTTAATCAAAATATAATGTAGAATGGGCGCAGATTGGTGAAACTGATTATGGATGCATGATTCAAACCAAAATAAGGGTGATTCTAATCGAAATATGGGGTAAGATGGACGTAGGATGGTGAAAACGGGTATAGATGGGTGAAGCCAATCGAAATATGGTGTAGTGTGTGCGTAGACTGGTGAAAGCGAGTATAGATGCGTAACTCTAACCGAAATAAGGTAAAAAGTTGTCTGGATTTGTGGAAACGAGTAAGTATTGAAAAGTGGTTCTAACCAAAATAAGGTTTCAAATACTCGTAGAACGGTAAAAACGAGTATAAATGAGTGATTCTAACCAAAATTGGGTATAGAAGTGGCCTACATCAGTGGAAACGAGTACCTAAAGGAGATTCTTACCTAAATAACGTATCAAATACCCGCAGAATGGTGGAAAAGAGTATAAATGGATGATTCTAACCGAAATATGCCTTAGAATGAGCGTACAAGGATAGAAAAAAGTATATATATGGGGGTGATTCTAACCGAAATGTAGAGTTGTGAAAATGAGTATAGATGGTTGATTCCAATTGAAATATGGTGTAGAACGAGCGTAGATTGGTGAAACAGAGTATTGATGCACGATTATGACCGAAATAAGGCACACAAAAAAAGTGGCCTAGATTAGTGTAAACGAGTATATAAATTCGATTATAACCGAAATAAGGTATCAAATGCTCATAAACTGGCAAAAGCGAGCACATATGAGTGAATCTAACGTAGGCCGGTGAAACCGAGTGTAGATGCTTAACGCTAACTGAATAAGGTACGCAAGTTGCCTAGATTAGCAGAAACGAGCATATAGATACGATTCTAACCGAAATAAAGTATCCAATGCTCGTAGAGTGGTGAAAATATGTATAAATAAGTGATTCTTACCGAAATATGGTTTAGAATGAGCGTACAATGATGAAAATAAGTACAGATGGGTGATTCTAACCGAAATATAGCATAAAATGGGCGTTGGTTTAAGAAAACGAGTACAGAAGGGTGATTCTACCGGAATATGGTATAAAATGGACACAGAATGGTGAAAACAGGTTCGAATTTTTTATTGTAACTGAAATATGGTGTAGAATGGGCGTAGATTGGTGAAACCGAGTAAAGATGCACGATGCGAATCGAAATAATTTAAAAAGTGGCATAGATTTGTGGAAACGCGTATAGAAATGTGATTCTAACCGTAATAAAGTTTTAAATGCTTGTAGAATGGTGAAAACGAGTATAAACGAGCGATTCTAACCAAAATAACGATAGAGGTGTCCTAGATTAGTGAAAACGAGTATAAATGAGTGATTTTAACCGAAATAATAAGCGTACAAAGATGAAAACGAGCATAGATGGGGTGATTCTTAGTAAAAACAGGCGAAGAATGATAAAAACGGGTATAGATGGGTGATTCTAACCGAAACATGGTATACAAACAGGCTTAGTATGGTAAAAAAGAGTATATATGAGTGATTCTAATCGAAATACGGTTTAAAATGAGCTTATATTGGGGGAAACCAAGTAAAGATGCTTGATTCTAATCGAAATAAGGTAAAAAGTGGCCTATATTTGTGGAAACGGGTATAGAAATATGATTTAAACCGAAATAAGTTTCAAATGCTCGTAGAATGGTGAAAACGAGTATAGATGAGTGGTCCTAGCCGAAATATGGTTTAGAAGTGGCCTAGATTAGTGGAAACGGGTACGTAAAAGTGACTCTTACCGAAATAAGGTATCAAATGCTCGTAGACTGGTGGAAACGGTTATAAATGAATGGTTCTAACCAAAATGTGGTTTAGAGTGAGAGTACAATGTTGAAAACGAGTATAGATTGGAGATATGGTACAAAACGGCCGTTGAATGGTGAAAACGGGTATAGATGGTCGATTTTAATCGAAATATAATGTAGAATGGGCACAGATTGGTGAAACTGATTATGGATGCATGATTCAAACCGAAATAAGGGTAATTCTAATCGAAATATGGGGTAAGATGGACGTAGGATGGTGAAAACGGGTATAGATGGGTGAAGCCAATCGAAATATGGTGTAGGATGTGCGTAGACTGGTGAAAGCGAGTATAGATGCGTAACTCTAACCGAAATAAGGTAAAAAGTGGTCTAGATTTGTGGAAATGAGTAAGTATCGAAAAGTGGTTCTAACCGAAATAAGGTTTCAAATACTCGTAGAACGGTAAAAACGAGTATAAATGAGTGATTCTAACCGAAATTGGGTATAGAAGTGGCCTACATCAGTGGAAACGAGTACCTAAAGGAGATTCTTACCGAATTAACGTATCAAATGCCCGCAGAATGGTAGAAAAGAGTATAAATGGATGATTCTAACCGAAATACGCCTTAGAATGAGCGTACAAGGATAGAAAAGAGTATATATATGGGGGTGATTCTAACCGAAATATAGAGTTGTGAAAATGAGTATAGATGGTTGATTCCAATTGAAATATGGTGTAGAACGAGCGTAGATTGGTGAAACAGAGTATTGATGCACTATTATGACCGAAATAAGGCACACACAAAAAGTGGCCTAGATTAGTGTAAACGAGTATCTAAATACGATTATAGCCGAAATAAGGTATCAAATGCTCCTAAACTAGCAAAAGCGAGCACATATGAGTGAATCTAACGTAGGCCGGTGAAACCGAGTGTAGATGCTTAACGCTAACTGAATAAGGTACGCAAGTTGCCTAGATTAGTAGAAACGAGCATATAGATACGATTCTAACCGAAATAAAGTATCCAATGCTCGTAGAGTGGGAAAAATATGTATAAATAGGTGATTCTTACCGAAATATGGTTTAGAATGAGCATACAATGATAAAAACAAGTATACATGGGTGATTCTAACCGAAATATAGCATAAAACGGGCGTTGGTTTAAGAAAACGAGTACAGAAGGGTGATTCTACCGGAATATGGTGTAAAATGGACGCAAAATGGTGAAAACAGGTTCAAATTTTTTATTGTAACCGAAATATGGTGTAGAATGGGCGAAGATTGGTGAAACCGAGTAAAGATGCACGATGCGAATCGAAATAATTTAAAAAGTGGCATAGATTTGTGGAAACGCGTATAGAAATGTGATTCTAACCGCAATAAGGTTTTAAATGCTTGTAGAATGGTGAAAACGAGTATAAACGAGCGATTCTAACCAAAATAACGATAGAGGTGTCCTAGATTAGTGAAAACGAGTATAAATGAGTGATTCTAACCAAAACAATAAGCGTACAAAGATAAAAACGAGCATAGATGGGGTGATTCTTAGTAAAAACAGGCGAAGAATGATAAAAACGGGTATAGATGGGTGATTCTAACCGAAACATGGTATACAAACAGGCTTAGTATGGTAAAAAAGAGTATATATGAGTGATTCTAATCGAAATACGGTTTAGAATGGGCTTATATTGGGGGAAACCAAGTAAAGATGCTTGATTCTAATCGAAATAAGGTAAAAAGTGGCCTATATTTGTGGAAACGGGTATAGAAATATGATTTAAACCGAAATAATTTCAAATGCTCGTAGAATGGTAAAAACGAGTATAGATGAGTGGTCCTAGCCGAAATATGGTTTAGAAGTGGCCTAGATTAGTGGAAACGGGTACGTAAAAGTGACTCTTACCGAAATAAGGTATCAAATGCTCGTAGACTGGTGGAAACGGTTATAAATGAATGGTTCTAACCAAAATGTGGTTTAGAGTGAGAGTACAATGATAAAAACGAGTATAGATGGGAGATATGGTACAAAACGGCCATTGAATGGTGAAAACGGGTATAGATGGTCGATTTTAATCGAAATATAATGTAGAATGGGCGCAGATTGGTGAAACTGATTATGGATGCATGATTCAAACCGAAATAAGGGTGATTCTAATCAAAATATGGGGTAAGATGGACGTAGGATGGTGAAAACGGGTATAGATGGATGAAGCCAATCGAAATATGGTGTAGGATGTGCGTAGACTGGTGAAAGCGAGTATAGATGCGTAACTCTAACCAAAATAAGGTAAAAAGTGGTCTAGATTTGTGGAAACGAGTAAGTATCGAAAAGTGGTTCTAACCGAAATAAGGTTTCAATTACTCGTAGAACGGTAAAAACGAGTATAAATTAGTGATTCTAACCGAAATTGGGTATAGAAGTGGCCTACATCAGTGGAAACGAGTACCTAAAGGAGATTCTTACCGAAATAACGTATCAAATGCCCGCAGAATGGTGGAAAAGTGTATAAATGGATGATTCTAACCGAAATACGCCTTAGAATGAGCGTACAAGGATAGAAAAGAGTATATATATATGGGGGTGATTCTAACCGAAATATAGAGTTGTGAAAACTAGTATAGATGGTTGATTCCAATTGAAATATGGTATAGAACGAGCGTAGATTAGTGAAACAGAGTATTGATGCACGATTATGACCGAAATAAGGCACACAAAAAAAGTGGCCTAGATTAGTGTAAACGAGTATATAAATACGATTATAGCCGAAATAAGGTATCAAATGCTCTTAAACTGGCAAAAGCGAGCACATATGAGTGAATCTAACGTAGGCCGGTGAAACCGAGTGTAGATGCTTAACGCTAACTGAATAAGGTACGCAAGTTGCCTAGATTAGCAGAAACGAGCATATAGATACGATTCTAACCGAAATAAAGTATCCAATGCTCGTAGAGTGGTGAAAATATGTATAAATAAGTGATTCTTCCAGAAATATGGTTTAGAATGAGCATACAATGATAAAAACAAGTATATATGGGTGATTCTAACCGAAATATAGCATAAAACGGGCGTTGGTTTAAGAAAACGAGTACAGAAGGGTGATTCTACTGGAATATGGTGTAAAATAGACGCAGAATGGTGAAAACAGGTTCGAATTTTTTATTGTAACCGAAATATGGTGTAGAATGGGCGTAGATTGGTGAAACCGAGTAAAGATGCACGATGCGAATCGAAATAATTTAAAAAGTGGCATAGATTTATGGAAACGTGTATAGAAATGTGATTCTAACCGCAATAAGGTTTTAAATGCTTGTAGAATGGTGAAAACGAGTATAAAATGTCACTACCACATTCCAAAAACAGGGGTATTTTCGACTTTTTATAATATTTAATATTATTGTAGTTATAATTAATTAATTAATTGCATGATAGTATATTTGATTTTAAATAAATGTGTGATGTGTAATTTAAATATAATATTATATACAGTGTTCATTTATTTATTTTTAGCTAGCAGACTAGACCTAGAAGCCCAGTAGATGACCACCTGTCCGAATTATAGAATTCCGGATTTTATTATTTTATCTAGAATTTAATTCTTGGAGTTTGTATTTAATTACCATATTTTATTTAATATTTTTGCGCATTGCCTTTGCTTCGATATTTGGGACACTACCCTATCTTTTGTCTCCCAACAAATTTTACAATCTTGCCCTAGACATGCCCGCCTTCCATTCTGCTATTTTTGTAACTCATAATTGTGCTCTCTGTGCATTGTTTCTAGCCGCACAAAAATCGTCGCGGACGTTATTTAATAATCCCTATTTTGTATCGTTGTGCGTTCCAATCGAATTTGGGGACAATCTTGACCTATTTTTTCGTGCGGCCCAAATTAGGGTAATATTCTGTTCTGAGTCTTCTTCATTATTGGTATTGATGACCTGACCTGATTTTGGCCCCATGTACTCCTAATTAATTCTTGAACACAACTTGTATTTATTTCTAATTAAATTGAGGATACTATTTAAACCAATTCTGAAATCCCGATTTAATTCCAGTGCCCTGCTAATTGAGCCCACACCGATCATACAGCGCCCCCTGACCCTACAAAACACCGGACCCCTAATCGCCCGCCAAATTTTCGTCATTTTATGTGTTTGTGCAATTTCCCGAATTTAAGGGGCTAAGTTGCAATTATTCAATTGTAGGTGTCATCACCCCATTGTCCAAGACCAAATGGAAAGGTTAATTATTTGTGGACCAAATTACATTTTCCCCCACATGAAATTTCCTTCATGTTTAATCTGGACCACCCATTTAATTGGGAGCATCCTCTCCCTCCATCAAAATCCTCTCTCCCTATTAAATGACATGTCCCATCAAACCCTAATCCCCAAGCAAGCCCCCACCTTCTCACAAGCCTCCTCCCTCTCTCCTACGTATGTAATTCTTCTTCTCCTTCTTCCTTTCTCTTCTTCTTTTCTTCTTCTTTTTCTCCTCCTTCCTTCTCCTTCTTCTTTGATTCTTATTCATTTGAATTCAAATAATAAGATTAGGGGGGGGGGGGGGGGAATACTGTTCATTCCCCCCATACTGCTGCTGCCGCACCTACTGTTCCTCCGGCGCGGCCCGGCCGCTACTCCGATCAACTGCCCCAGCCGACCCTCCCTGTACTCCGGCGTCTGTGCATATTCTCCACGGCGGCCGCTGCAGCCCCCCACGTACAGCAGCCCCCTCACCCTGCGCACCCCGGCCGAGCCTGCACCCAGGCCGACCTCGCCTCCGGCGCTGGCTGCCCCGACCGCCCGACGGACTCACCGCCGTACCCGCTGCTGTGCTCCCCGGACATCCCCCTCTGCGTTCAACTCCCCGGCCAACTCTCCAATCCGGCCTCCTCCATTGCCGAGCCCCTCATCCTCCCTCAGGCGGCCAACCACCACCGGTCCGGCGCTGTCTCCTCCTCCGGCCAGCCAGTGAGCCCCTTCACAGTGAGTTCTTCTTCTTCCTCCTCTCCCTCTTCCAATCTCACATGTATGTGTAATGTATATATATAAATACGTATATACGGTTATGTATATATTGATATATGTATATGTATTTGTGTTATTAATTAATGTATATGTATAGTTTTAGTATGTATATGTATGATTTAATAAATATATATGTAATATACATACGTATATACATGTATGTGTATAAATGAGGAACGTATGTACATACGTATATATACATGTTTATATATCTAATTAATGTGTATAGATATACATGTATGTATATCTAATTAATATATATATATATTAATGTGTATATATCTAATGAATGTAGATATATTTAATGTGTGTAAATATACATAATATATGTATATTCTAATATGTACTTTTGCATATATATGATATATATACGTATTTTGGTATATAAAATATAATAGTATACATACTATTTTGGTATAAAAATATATAATGTTTGGTATATGTATATATATATTTTGTATACTTAGTATATTTTCAAATATGTATAATGAGTATTAGTGTATATATTAATATATATATTTTGTACATACATTTATATACTTCAATATATATATGATTGGTATATATAAATACGTGTTCTGCTATGTGTATTAAATATGTATTATTTTGGTATATTTCATATAGAATACATATAATAAAATACATATTTTGGTATAAATGTATAAATATATATATTCTTATTATGGGACTTATGTACATTTTTTTCATAAACAAATAATATATACTTCCACTATGTACATACAGTTATACCTATTTTGTATACTTTGGAATAACAATATATATGTATTATGTTTAATTATTAACAGTATGTTTAATTGGTATATATATATGTGGTAGGTATTAATGATTAAAAATAGGTAATGTATTTTATCCCTACTAGATAACCCTAGTTGACTAGTGCCCTGCCTGGCATGGCCCTGAAGCCAGTGTTTATAGACTGTGTATTAGCGTAGCATCTGATACAAATGTGGTTTTGCTTTGTGATATGTTTTTAGGACTGTTGGTTTACCTAGGGGATACTCTGGAACAGGACATCCATAATTACCAGCTAAGGACCAAAGGCAAGTACATTCTCTGATAATTTCCAATTCTTGATAATTTCTATAAGTTCAATGATCTTGAAATGTTACAACTGAATCTTTGACACTGTGCTACATGGACTAGTATATAGCCTGGATCTGCAGTCATGAGATGTTACCTTGATTATCGTATTGACATTATACACGACATGTATATTAGACATCGTACATGATAGACTTGACTTGCTCGTGTATCGTGACGTGTCATGGTTGGATCCACAGTACTAGTTGGGGACGGGGAAGTAGTTAGTAAGAAATGTGATCATAACCTCTTATTGTAGTATAGAAATTGTAAGTGTTAATCATGCTCTTCACCCATGATTAGCCAAGCCCTGTAGCTATCGTACATGATCCCAAGCCGATCACATTTTGAAACTACTATTTCAAACACTTAGAATAGATTACAGTTCCCTATTTTAAATCATATACTACATCACCCGTATATGATACTGTTCCTTGTTCTTTTATTTCCATACATGCACTGACTGTATCATATTGCCTATTGCCTGTCTCTTTACATTGCCTGTCTCTCTTAAATTGCCATTGCATTTATTTTACTGTTTTCTCAGTAGCTAGCATGACATGTTTTATTATATTATAGATATTATCAATTAATGGAACTGTTATTTAAGATTGTTGCTTTGCTCCTTCCTGACTGGAAACATTTTTCCAGACTATGCCTTAGAGGACCGCTGTCCGACTCTTTATGGACCATATGGTGAGTAGCTGCAGACTTGGTAGTCTAGTTGTAATTCCGGGAGGTCTAGCCGGAAATTTCTATTTTTGTTTGTTCTTTAAGTAGACTATTTGGTACCGGATTTGTCTCCGACATTTTTGATGAGACTTGGTTATTTGTTGAGTTAGATTATTACTTTGACTTGTGTTGTATTTAATTAAATTTCTGTTCGTTATCTTATCGTGCTGTAATCCTGTGATTGAGTATGTGCTCGTTTATTTGTGTCATCCGTGCCTCCTTATGGAGATTGGATGTTGTGTGACATTAGCTAGATAGTATCAAGACCTTGACAGCGTTCTACCGCCGATGCTGCGGCGTAGGCTGGACGTACCCACGCACTCGTGCCCCTAAACCGGGTGCGGGTCGTGACATAAACGAGCGATTCTAACCAAAATAACGATAGAGGTGTCCTAGATTAGTGAAAACGAGTATAAATGAGTGATTCTAACCGAAACAATAAGTGTACAAAGATGAAAACGAGCATAGATAGGGTGATTCTTAGTAAAAACAGGCGAAGAATAATAAAAAGGGTATAGATGGGTGATTCTAACCGAAACATGGTATACAAACAGGCTTAGTATGGTAAAAAAGAGTATATATGAGTGATTCTAATCGAAATACGGTTTAGAATGGGCTTATATTGGGGGAAACCAAGTAAAGATGCTTGATTCTAATCGAAATAAGGTAAAAAGGGGCCTATATTTGTGGAAACGGGTATAGAAATATGATTTAAACTGAAATAAGTTTCAAATGCTCGTAGAATGGTGAAAACGAGTATAGATGAGTGGTCCTAGCCGAAATATGGTTTAGAAGTGGCCTAGATTAGTGGAAACGGGTACGTAAAAGTGACTCTTACCGAAATAAGGTATCAAATGCTCGTAGACTGGTGGAAATGGTTATAAATGAATGGTTCTAACCAAAATATGGTTTAGAGTGAGAGTACAATGATGAAAACGAGTATAGATGGGAGATATGGTACAAAATGGCCGTTGAATGGTGAAAACGGGTATAGATGGTCGATTTTAATCGAAATATAATGTAGAATGGGCGCAGATTAGTGAAACTGATTATGGATGCATGATTCAAACCGAAATAAGGGTGATTCTAATCGAAATATGGGGTAAGATGGACGTAGGATGGTGAAAACGAGTATAGATGGGTGAAGCCAATCGAAATATGGTGTAGGATGTGCGTAGACTGGTGAAAGCGAGTATAGATGCGTAACTCTAACCGAAATAAGGTAAAAAGTGGTCTAGATTTGTGGAAACGAGTAAGTATCGAAAAGTGGTTCTAACCGAAATAAGGTTTCAAATACTCGTAGAACGGTAAAAACGAGTATAAATGAGTGATTCTAACCGAAATTGGGTATAGAAGTGGCCTACATCAGTGGAAACGAGTACCTAAAGGAGATTCTTACCGAATTAACGTATCAAATGCCCGCAGAATGGTGGAAAAGAGTATAAATGGATGATTCTAACCGAAATACGCCTTAGAATGAGCGTACAAGGATAGAAAAGAGTATATATATGGGGGTGATTCTAACCGAAATGTAGAGTTGTGAAAACGAGTATAGATGGTTGATTCCAATTGAAATATGGTGTAGAACGAGCGTAGATTGGTGAAACAGAGTATTGATGCACGATTATGACCGAAATAAGGCACACAAAAAAAGTGGCCTAGATTAGTGTAAACGAGTATATAAATACTATTATAGCCGAAATAAGGTATCAAATGCTCATAAACTGGCAAAAGCGAGCACATATGAGTGAATCTAACGTAGGCCGGTGAAACCGAGTGTAGATGCTTAACGCTAACTGAATAAGGTACGCAAGTTGCCTAGATTAGCAGAAACGAGCATATAGATATGATTCTAACCGAAATAAAGTATCCAATGCTCGTAGAGTGGTGAAAATATGTATAAATAAGTGATTCTTACCGAAATATGGTTTAGAATGAGCGTGCAATAATGAAAACAAGTATAGATGGGTGATTCTAACCGAAATATAGCATAAAACGGGCGTTGGTTTAAGAAAACGAGTACAGAAGGGTGATTCTACCGGAATATGGTGTAAAATGGACGCAAAATGGTGAAAACAGGTTCGAATTTTTTATTGTAACCGAAATATGGTGTAGAATGGGCGTAGATTGGTGAAACCGAGTAAAGATGCACGATGCGAATCGAAATAATTTAAAAAGTGGCATAGATTTGTGGAAACGCGTATAGAAATGTGATTCTAACCGCAATAAAGTTTTAAATGCTTGTAGAATGGTGAAAACGAGTATAAACGAGATTCTAACCAAAATAACGATAGAGGTGTCCTAGATTAGTCAAAACGAGTATAAATGAGTGATTCTAACCGAAACAATAAGCGTACAAAGATGAAAACGAGCATAGATGGGGTGATTCTTAGTAAAAACAGGCAAAGAATGATAAAAATGGGTATAGATGGATGATTCTAACCGAAACATGGTATACAAACAGGCTTGGTATGGTAAAAAAGAGTATATATGAGTGATTCTAATCGAAATACGGTTTAGAATGGGCTTATATTGGGGGAAACCAAGTAAAGATACTTGATTCTAATCGAAATAAGGTAAAAAGTGGCCTATATTTGTGGAAACGGGTATAGAAATATGATTTAAACCGAAATAAGTTTCAAATGCTCGTAAAATGGTGAAAACGAGTATAGATGAGTGGTCCTAGCCGAAATATGGTTTAGAAGTGGCCTAGATTAGTGGAAACGGGTACGTAAAAGTAACTCTTATCGAAATAAGGTATCAAATGCTCGTAGACTGGTGGAAATGGTTATAAATGAATGGTTCTAACCAAAATGTGGTTTAGAGTGAGAGTACAATGATGAAAACGAGTATAGATGGGAGATATAGTACAAAACGGCCGTTGAATGGTGAAAACGGGTATAGATGGTCGATTTTAATCGAAATATAATGTAGAATGGGCGTAGATTGGTGAAACTGATTATGGATGCATGATTCAAACCGAAATAAGGGTGATTCTAATCGAAATATGGGGTAAGATGGACGTAGGATGGTGAAAACGGGTATAGATGGGTGAAGCCAATCGAAATATGGTGTAGGATGTGCGTAGACTGGTGAAAGCGAGTATAGATGCGTAACTCTAACCGAAATAAGGTAAAAAGGGGTCTAGATTTGTGGAAACGACTAAGTATCGAAAAGTGGTTCTAACCGAAATAAGGTTTCAAATACTCGTAGAACGGTAAAAATGAGTATAAATGAGTGATTCTAACCGAAATTGGGTATAGAAGTGGCCTACATCAGTGGAAACGAGTACCTAAAGGAGATTCTTACCGAATTAACGTATCAAATGCCCGCAGAATGGTGGAAAAGTGTATAAATGGTTGATTCTAACCGAAATACGCCTTAGAATGAGCGTACAAGGATAGAAAAGAGTATATATATGGGGGTGATTCTAACCGAAATATAGAGTTGTGAAAACGAGTATAGATGGTTGATTCCAATTGAAATATGGTGTAGAACGAGCGTAGATTGGTGAAACAGAGTATTGATGCACGATTATGACCGAAATAAGGCACACAAAAAAAGTGGCCTAGATTAGTGTAAACGAGTATATAAATACGATTATAGCCGAAATAAGGTATCAAATGCTCATAAACTGGCAAAAGCGAGCATATATGAGTGAATCTAACGTAGGCCGGTGGAAACCGAGTGTAGATGCTTAACGCTAACTGAATAAGGTACGCAAGTTGCCTAGATTAGCAGAAACGAGCATATAGATACGATTCTAACAGAAATAAAGTATCCAATGCTCGTAGAGTGGTGAAAATATATATAAATAAGTGATTCTTACCGAAATATGGTTTAGAATGAGCGTACAATGATGAAAACAAGTATAGATGGGTGATTCTAACCGAAATATAGCATAAAACGGGCGTTGGTTTAAGAAAACGAGTACAGAAGGGTGATTCTACCAGAATATGGTGTAAAATGGACGCAGAATGGTGAAAACAGGTTCGAATTTTTTATTGTAACCGAAATATGGTGTAGAATGGGTGTAGATTGGTGAAACCGAGTAAAGATGCACGATGCGAATCGAAATAATTTAAAAAGTGGCATAGATTTATGGAAACGTGTATAGAAATGTGATTCTAACCGCAATAAGGTTTTAAATGCTTGTAGAATGGTGAAAACGAGTATAAAATGTCACTACCACATTCCAAAAACAGGGGTATTTTCGACTTTTTATAATATTTAATATTATTGTAGTTATAATTAATTAATTAATTGCATGATAGTATATTTGATTTTAAATAAATGTGTGATGTGTAATTTAAATATAATATTATATACAGTGTTCATTTATTTATTTTTAGCTAGCAGACTAGACCTAGAAGCCCAGTAGATGACCACCTGTCCGAATTATAGAATTCCGGATTTTATTATTTTATCTAGAATTTAATTCTTGGAGTTTGTATTTAATTACCATATTTTATTTAATATTTTTGCGCATTGCCTTTGCTTCGATATTTGGGACACTACCCTATCTTTTGTCTCCCAACAAATTTCACAATCTTGCCCTAGACATGCCCGCCTTCCATTCTGCTATTTTTGTAACTCATAATTGTGCTCTCTGTGCATTGTTTCTAGCCGCACAAAAATCGTCGCGGACGTTATTTAATAATCCCTATTTTGTATCGTTGTGCGTTCCAATCGAATTTGGGGACAATCTTGACCTATTTTTTCGTGCGGCCCAAATTAGGGTAATATTCGTTCTGAGTCTTCTTCATTATTGGTATTGATGACCTGACCTGATTTTGGCCCCATGTACTCCTAATTAATTCTTGAACACAACTTGTATTTATTTCTAATTAAATTGAGGATACTATTTAAACCAATTCTGAAATCCCGATTTAATTCAGTGCCCTGCTAATTGAGCCCACACCGATCATACAGCGCCCCCTGACCCTACAAAACACCGGACCCCTAATCGCCCGCCAAATTTTCGTCATTTTATGTGTTTGTGCAATTTCCCGAATTTAAGGGGCTAAGTTGCAATTATTCAATTGTAGGTGTCATAAACCCCATTGTCCAAGACCAAATGGAAAGGTTAATTATTTGTGGACCAAATTACATTTTCCCCCACATGAAATTTCCTTCATGTTTAATCTGGACCACCCATTTAATTGGGAGCATCCTCACCCTCCATCAAAATCCTCTCTCCCTATTAAATGACATGTCCCATCAAACCCTAATCCCCAAGCAAGCCCCCACCTTCTCACAAGCCTCCTCCCTCTCTCCTACGTATGTAATTCTTCTTCTCCTTCTTCCTTTCTCTTCTTCTTTTCTTCTTCTTTTTCTCCTCCTTCCTTCTCCTTCTTCTTTGATTCTTATTCATTTGAATTCAAATAATAAGATTAGGGGGGGGGGGGAATACTGTTCATTCCCCCCATACTGCTGCTGCCGCACCTACTGTTCCTCCGGCGCGGCCCGGCCGCTACTCCGATCAACTGCCCCAGCCGACCCTCCCTGTACTCCGGCGTCTGTGCATATTCTCCACGGCGGCCGCTGCAGCCCCCACGTACAGCAGCCCCCTCACCCTGCGCACCCCGGCCGAGCCTGCACCCAGGCCGACCTCGCCTCCGGCGCTGGCTGCCCCGACCGCCCGACGGACTCACCGCCGTACCCGCTGCTGTGCTCCCCGGACATCCCCCTCTGCGTTCAACTCCCCGGCCAACTCTCCAATCCGGCCTCCTCCATTGCCGAGCCCCTCATCCTCCCTCAGGCGGCCAACCACCACCGGTCCGGCGCTGTCTCCTCCTCCGGCCAGCCAGTGAGCCCCTTCACAGTGAGTTCTTCTTCTTCCTCCTCTCCCTCTTCCAATCTCACATGTATGTGTAATGTATATATATAAATACGTATATACGGTTATGTATATATTGATATATGTATATGTATTTGTGTTATTAATTAATGTATATGTATAGTTTTAGTATGTATATGTATGATTTAATAAATATATATGTAATATACATACGTATATACATGTATGTGTATAAATGAGGAACGTATGTACATACGTATATATACATGTTTATATATCTAATTAATGTGTATAGATATACATGTATGTATATCTAATTAATATATATATATATTAATGTGTATATATCTAATGAATGTAGATATATTTAATGTGTGTAAATATACATAATATATGTATATTCTAATATGTACTTTTGCATATATATGATATATATACGTATTTTGGTATATAAAATATAATAGTATACATACTATTTTGGTATAAAAATATATAATGTTTGGTATATGTATATATATATTTTGTATACTTAGTATATTTTCAAATATGTATAATGAGTATTAGTGTATATATTAATATATATATTTGTACATACATTTATATACTTCAATATATATATGATTGGTATATATAAATACGTGTTCTGCTATGTGTATTAAATATGTATTATTTTGGTATATTTCATATAGAATACATATAATAAAATACATATTTTGGTATAAATGTATAAATATATATATTCTTATTATGGGACTTATGTACATTTTTTTCATAAACAAATAATATATACTTCCACTATGTACATACAGTTATACCTATTTTGTATACTTTGGAATAACAATATATATGTATTATGTTTAATTATTAACAGTATGTTTAATTGGTATATATATATGTGGTAGGTATTAATGATTAAAAATAGGTAATGTATTTTATCCCTACTAGATAACCCTAGTTGACTAGTGCCCTGCCTGGCATGGCCCTGAAGCCAGTGTTTATAGACTGTGTATTAGCGTAGCATCTGATACAAATGTGGTTTTGCTTTGTGATATGTTTTTAGGACTGTTGGTTTACCTAGGGGATACTCTGGAACAGGACATCCATAATTACCAGCTAAGGACCAAAGGCAAGTACATTCTCTGATAATTTCCAATTCTTGATAATTTCTATAAGTTCAATGATCTTGAAATGTTACAACTGAATCTTTGACACTGTGCTACATGGACTAGTATATAGCCTGGATCTGCAGTCATGAGATGTTACCTTGATTATCGTATTGACATTATACACGACATGTATATTAGACATCGTACATGATAGACTTGACTTGCTCGTGTATCGTGACGTGTCATGGTTGGATCCACAGTACTAGTTGGGGACGGGGAAGTAGTTAGTAAGAAATGTGATCATAACCTCTTATTGTAGTATAGAAATTGTAAGTGTTAATCATGCTCTTCACCCATGATTAGCCAAGCCCTGTAGCTATCGTACATGATCCCAAGCCGATCACATTTTGAAACTACTATTTCAAACACTTAGAATAGATTACAGTTCCCTATTTTAAATCATATACTACATCACCCGTATATGATACTGTTCCTTGTTCTTTTATTTCCATACATGCACTGACTGTATCATATTGCCTATTGCCTGTCTCTTTACATTGCCTGTCTCTCTTAAATTGCCATTGCATTTATTTCACTGTTTTCTCAGTAGCTAGCATGACATGTTTTATTATATTATAGATATTATCAATTAATGGAACTGTTATTTAAGATTGTTGCTTTGCTCCTTCCTGACTGGAAACATTTTTCCAGACTATGCCTTAGAGGACCGCTGTCCGACCTCTTATGGACCATATGGTGAGTAGCTGCAGACTTGGTAGTCTAGTTGTAATTCCGGGAGGTCTAGCCGGAAATTTCTATTTTGTTTGTTCTTTAAGTAGACTATTTGGTACCGGATTTGTCTCCGACATTTTTGATGAGACTTGGTTATTTGTTGAGTTAGATTATTACTTTGACTTGTGTTGTATTTAATTAAATTTCTGTTCGTTATCTTATCGTGCTGTAATCCTGTGATTGAGTATGTGCTCGTTTATTTGTGTCATCCGTGCCTCCTTATGGAGATTGGATGTTGTGTGACATTAGCTAGATAGTATCAAGACCTTGACAGCGTTCTACCGCCGATGCTGCGGCGTAGGCTGGACGTACCCACGCACTCGTGCCCCTAAACCGGGTGCGGGTCGTGACATAAACGAGCGATTCTAACCAAAATAACGATAGAGGTGTCCTAGATTAGTGAAAACGAGTATAAATGAGTGATTCTAACCGAAACAATAAGTGTACAAAGATGAAAACGAGCATAGATAGGGTGATTCTTAGTAAAAACAGGCGAAGAATAATAAAAACGGGTATAGATGGGTGATTCTAACCGAAACATGGTATACAAACAGGCTTAGTATGGTAAAAAAGAGTATATATGAGTGATTCTAATCGAAATACGGTTTAGAATGGGCTTATATTGGGGGAAACCAAGTAAAGATGCTTGATTCTAATCGAAATAAGGTAAAAAAGGGCCTATATTTGTGGAAACGGGTATAGAAATATGATTTAAACTGAAATAAGTTTCAAATGCTCGTAGAATGGTGAAAACGAGTATAGATGAGTGGTCCTAGCGAAATATGGTTTAGAAGTGGCCTAGATTAGTGGAAACGGGTACGTAAAAGTGACTCTTACCGAAATAAGGTATCAAATGCTCGTAGACTGGTGGAAACGGTTATAAATGAATGGTTCTAACCAAAATATGGTTTAGAGTGAGAGTACAATGATGAAAACGAGTATAGATGGGAGATATGGTACAAAATGGCCGTTGAATGGTGAAAACGGGTATAGATGGTCGATTTAATCGAAATATAATGTAGAATGGGCGCAGATTGGTGAAACTGATTATGGATGCATGATTCAAACCGAAATAAGGGTGATTCTAATCGAAATATGGGGTAAGATGGACGTAGGATGGTGAAAACGGGTATAGATGGGTGAAGCCAATCGAAATATGGTGTAGGATGTGCGTAGACTGGTGAAAGCGAGTATAGATGCGTAACTCTAACCGAAATAAGGTAAAAAGTGGTCTAGATTTGTGGAAACGAGTAAGTATCGAAAAGTGGTTCTAACCGAAATAAGGTTTCAAATACTCGTAGAACGGTAAAAACGAGTATAAATGAGTGATTCTAACCGAAATTGGGTATAGAAGTGGCCTACATCAGTGGAAACGAGTACCTAAAGGAGATTCTTACCGAATTAACGTATCAAATGCCCGCAGAATGGTGGAAAAGAGTATAAATGGATGATTCTAACCGAAATACGCCTTAGAATGAGCGTACAAGGATAGAAAAGAGTATATATATGGGGGTGATTCTACCGAAATGTAGAGTTGTGAAAACGAGTATAGATGGTTGATTCCAATTGAAATATGGTGTAGAACGAGCGTAGATTGGTGAAACAGAGTATTGATGCACGATTATGACCGAAATAAGGCACACAAAAAAAGTGGCCTAGATTAGTGTAAACGAGTATATAAATACTATTATAGCCGAAATAAGGTATCAAATGCTCATAAACTGGCAAAAGCGAGCACATATGAGTGAATCTAACGTAGGCCGGTGAAACCGAGTGTAGATGCTTAACGCTAACTGAATAAGGTACGCAAGTTGCCTAGATTAGCAGAAACGAGCATATAGATATGATTCTAACCGAAATAAAGTATCCAATGCTCGTAGAGTGGTGAAAATATGTATAAATAAGTGATTCTTACCGAAATATGGTTTAGAATGAGCGTACAATAATGAAAACAAGTATAGATGGGTGATTCTAACCGAAATATAGCATAAAACGGGCGTTGGTTTAAGAAAACGAGTACAGAAGGGTGATTCTACCGGAATATGGTGTAAAATGGACGCAAAATGGTGAAAACAGGTTCGAATTTTTTATTGTAACCGAAATATGGTGTAGAATGGGCGTAGATTGGTGAAACCGAGTAAAGATGCACGATGCGAATCGAAATAATTTAAAAGTGGCATAGATTTGTGGAAACGCGTATAGAAATGTGATTCTAACCGCAATAAAGTTTTAATGCTTGTAGAATGGTGAAAACGAGTATAAACGAGATTCTAACCAAAATAACGATAGAGGTGTCCTAGATTAGTCAAAACGAGTATAAATGAGTGATTCTAACCGAAACAATAAGCGTACAAAGATGAAAACGAGCATAGATGGGGTGATTCTTAGTAAAAACAGGCAAAGAATGATAAAAATGGGTATAGATGGATGATTCTAACCGAAACATGGTATACAAACAGGCTTGGTATGGTAAAAAAGAGTATATATGAGTGATTCTAATCGAAATACGGTTTAGAATGGGCTTATATTGGGGGAAACCAAGTAAAGATACTTGATTCTAATCGAAATAAGGTAAAAAGTGGCCTATATTTGTGGAAACGGGTATAGAATATGATTTAAACCGAAATAAGTTTCAAATGCTCGTAAAATGGTGAAAACGAGTATAGATGAGTGGTCCTAGCCGAAATATGGTTTAGAAGTGGCCTAGATTAGTGGA
>JAYESA010001204.1:0-55611 GCA_036927795.1 Iris macrosiphon | reverse complement strand
ATATCATATACATATTATATCTATGTATATCTATATATATATATATCATATACATATATATGTATCTATATATGTATCTATATATGTATACTATATATTATCTATATATTTATGTATATTTATTACTATATATATATATATATATTATATATATATATATATATTATATATATATATATATATATATATCATATGCATATATATGTATCTATATATGTATTATATATGTGTATCTATATATGTATTTACTTATACGTATGTATCTATATATATATGTATCTATAAATAATATATAAATATATCTTATATATATATATTATTATTATACTTAAGTTTTTATATAGATATTTGCTATATATATCATATACATATTATATCTATGTATATCTATATATATATATATCATATACATATATATGTATCTATATATGTATCTATATATGTATACTATATATTATCTATATATTTATGTATATATGTATACTATATATATATATATATATATATATATATATATATATATATATATATATATATATATATATATATATATATATAATATATATATGTGTATCTATATATGTATTATATATGTGTATCTATATATGTATTTACTATATACGTATGTATCTATATATATGTATCTATAAATAATATATAAATATATCTTATATATATATTATTATTATACTTAAGTTTTTATATAGATATTTGTCCCATCTATAAACCAGAAATAGCATAAAATTAACCTAAAAATCTAGTGGATTAAGTCTATTTAATTATATTTTACCAATTAATGTGAATTATTCATGATATAGGTTATCTAGA
This sequence comes from Iris macrosiphon, assembly GCA_036927795.1. Lineage (NCBI taxonomy): Eukaryota > Viridiplantae > Streptophyta > Magnoliopsida > Asparagales > Iridaceae > Iris > Iris macrosiphon. The sequence continues at coordinate 54,783 of JAYESA010001204.1, read as the reverse complement.
CCCCGTCACACTCTGACTTGTTTTACCCGCTTTAGACCCCAGGCGAGTACAGTCTCTGATGGTTTTCTTACTGATAATTTCTATAACACATGTAGTATTGTTGTATTTAATTTCTGACACAAAGAAACACGGACTAGCATATCTTGTGTTTTTAGAATTTGATCGTGTATAATACCTGATATTCGTGTGATTCTTGTATGCTAGTCGGGGCATAAAAATGCTAGTTATATGTGATCATACCCTAATCCTGTGCAAATATAATTTATGTGCAAAGCTAACCATACACTTCACGTATGATTAACCAGCTCCCATTGTGCAATCCTAAGCCGATCACATAATCAAACTAGTATTTCAAAACACTTAGTGAATATAGATTTCCTTGTTGATACATGACATATTTTATATTTATTTATTTTTTCTGTTCATTTCTTATTATGCCTTGATGTCAGTTTATTTATCCATCATGTACTACTTTTCTATCACTATTTTATAGTCCTTATCATGTATTGAAACTACTATTAGAAATGTACTCGTTCAATCCTGACTGGATAATATTTCAGGTAGCACTTAGAAGGACCTGTGTCCCATCAATTATAGAATTTTGGGAAATAGCTTTGAGCCTTATTTTACCTCCTGGAGGATCAAGGAAGGCCGCAAGCAGGAGACCTAGTTATGACAATAGTTAAAGTTTACAGACTTACTATAGTTGTATAAGTTATGAATACAAGATTTTGTACTGTAACCTTTATACACACATATATATACAGTATGTTTTCATCTACCTTAGTTTTGTGATTGAGTATAATATATGTTTCATTTATATTATGAAGTGTTAGTTATATAGTACTAGTTCCAGACAGCGTTCTACCGCCGACACTACGACATAGGCTGGGCATACCCACGCACTCATACCCAAAACACCCGGGTGCGGGTCGTGACATATTTTTATGGTGGCCCATACAGGTCAGACTTCGCAAGAAGTGCGATATCGTAGTAGTACTTTGGACTAGAGTACTATTACGAGCCTGCAATAGGATATAGGATATTAGGAATAGGAAATACTCAATCACAACTAAGAATTCCATCCCTGAATTAAATTTACTGATCTTGATTACTCTAACTGATTTGACATCTTCCTTAATTCTTGTCCTTCTCGAATAATACCCTATCTTGTGCCTTAATGATGTCTCCTTATTATTTTCATTATATTTCAGCATGGCACGCTAGATTAGGGCATCACATAATTTTATATTGATATTCTTTGTTCTTAAGCATAACTTATTAATAGAACCCTTGGATAGGAGTTGCAAGCATCACTGACTAGAATAGAGATTTGTGTCTGATGTTTGCAAGGGGTATCACGAAATATTGGGAGACCGTATTTTGTCTGCTAGCTTACTCGTAATGCCACTTCCAAGTTTTGACATTGTCCTTGGAATGGATTGGTTGGGTATGCATTTTGTTAGCATTGACTGCCGCAGAGGTCGTGTATTATTTTGGCCTTCAGGAGAGCCGGAGTTCGAGTTTGCTAGAAAGACAGAGAAGCCAGATCATAGAATTCTTTGTAAAGCTATAATGGAGTAGAAAGAACTATTGCATCCTATTATTGCTGAGTTCTTAAATATGTTTTTCGAGGAGTTACCAGGATTGCCGCTAGATAAAGATGTTGAATTCTCTATTGATCTAATACCGGGAGCAGAACCAATATCGCAGCATGTCTACAGGATCAACAACAATGAGCTGGCAGAGCTAAAGAAACTGATTGATGAATTAGACGATAAAGGATTCATCAGATCAAGTTCGTCGCCTTAGGGAGCTCAGGTACTTTTTGTGCCAAAGAAGGATGGATCGGTGCAGATGTGCATCGATTACAGGGCCCTGAACAACCTCACAATCAAGAACAAATATCCGTTGCCGAGAATAGATGATCTCTTTGATCAGTTAAGTGGCACGAAGATATTTTCAAAAATTGACTTGAGATCCAGATATCATCAGGTAAAGGTAAAAAAGAAAGATATTCTGAAGACTGCATTCAAGACTCGATATGGTCAGTACGAGTTCTTGGTGATGCCGTTTGGGTTAACTAATGCCCCGGCAGTCTTCATGAACTTGATGAACAAGGTATTCCATCAGTACCTGGACAAGTTCGTGATAGTGTTTATAGATGATATCCTTGTATACTCAAAGATGCTAGAAGAACACGAGAAGCATTTAAGGATAGTGCTTGAAACTCTCAAAAAGGAGAAGCTCTATGGAAAACTTTCTAAATGTGAGTTTTTCTTAAACAAAGTAGAGTTTCTCAGACTTGTAGTGACTGGAGATAGAATATCAGTTGATCCAAAGAAGATTGCTGCCATAGAATCTTGGGCCACTCCAAGATCTGTTGCAGAAATTAGAAGCTTCTTAGGATTGGCTAGATATTACAGAAAGTTCGTAAAAGATTTCTCTCGAGTTGTAGAGCCTTTGACTAAACTCACTGGGAACGATGTAGAGTTTATTTGGACAGAGGAGTGCCAGGTTGCTTTTGAGGAATTAAAGAAGAAGTTGACGTCTGCTCCTATTTTAACGTTGCCATCAGGGTCTGGAGGTTTCACTATTTATAGTGATGCATCGGGGAAAGGTTTGGGTTGTGTTCTTCAGCAGAATGGGAAAGTGATTGCTATGCATCCAGGCAATTATGTCCTCATGAGAAGAACTATCCTACCCACGATTTAGAGTTGGCAGCAGTCATCTTTGCCCTGAAGTTATAGAAACACTATTTGTACGGAGAGCGTGTAGAGATCTTTACAGACCACAAGAGCTTAAAGTACGTTTTCACTCAGAAGGAGTTGAACATGAGGCAGCATCGATGGTTGGAGCTGATGAAGGATTTTGATATATCTTTGCAATATCATCCTGAGAAAGCCAATATAGTTGCCGATGCCTTGAGCAGGTATCCGGTAGCTATGTTGTTGACACAGGATCGGTATTTGTTGGAGGACTTGGAGAGCTTAGGCATGGAGGTGATAGTTCCTGGTTTTGCTATGCAGATGTGGGGTTTGCAGATACACTCAGAGTTGATGGACAGGATCAAGGCAGCCCAGTATGAAGATGTATCTCTGAGGAGCATCAGAGCTCAGGTGAGAGAAGAATTGGAGGATGATTTCACCATTGCTGAGGATGGTTCTTTGCGACAGTGCTAGATTGTGTGTGCCTAGTGGAGAACTGCAGAGAAGGTAAAGCAGATTAGAGAAAGACTTAGTGTGGCTCAAAACATACAGATGCACTGGTCCGATAGTCACCGGAGATCGTTAGAGTTCGAGGTTGGCAAATTGGTGTTCTTGCGAATTTTTCCAACACGTGGAACGATTTATTTTGGGAGAAGCGAGAAGCTCAGTCCAAGGTTTATCGGACCTTTCAGTATTACCGAAAGGGTCGGTGTCGTAGCCTATCGGCTAGCTTTGCCATCTACATTAGAGGGAGTACATAACGTGTTTCATGTATCCCAGCTGAGACGATACGTGGCTGATCCTAACCACGTATTAGATCACTCAGAGATTAAAGTAGGACCGAGCCTCAGCTACCAAGAGCAGCCCGTGGAGATACTAGATCGCAGAGAAAAGGTGTTGCATAACCGGACAATTTTATTTGTTCGTGTCGCTTGGAGTCATCACTCCTCGGGTGAATCTACTTGGGAGAGAGAGGACAAGATACGTGAACGATACTCATACCTCTTTGAATTTTGAGGTATTTCTTCTTTCTTTCTGTATGATCTACTTTAAATTTCGAGGACGAATTTTTTCTAAGGAGGGTAGATTTGTAACCTTCATTTAAATTAGGCTAATTAGGAAGTCAATTTCAATTTGGATTCCTCTTCATAAGAAGAGAAATCCAAATTGAATTGGTTAAGGACACAAAGGTAAATTTACTATAAAAATACCCCTCATTTTCCTATATAAACACCACCACACCCTCTTTCACTCACCAACCCTCATCTCACCTCAATCATATATTAGCAAGGTAATCCTCTTCAAATTTATTTTATAACTCTAACTAGGATAAGTATATATATATATATATATATATATATATATATATATATATATATGGGGGGTGTATGTGTGTTCAAGAAGGGGGGAGCACTACCTGGTGCAGAGCAGCAGCAGTATTCAGCAGTGGCTGCAGCATCAGGGAGCAGTGCCAGCAGCAGTAGCTGCAGCAGCTGCACGAAGCAGCAGCAACAACAGCGCGTAGCAGTCACAGCAGCAACAGCGCGCACCACCAGCAGTAGCGTGCAGTAGCAGTAGCACCTGCAGCAGTAGACCCGCAGTAGCAGTGCAGCAGCGCGCAGCATATATATATATATATATATATATATATATATATATATATATATATATATATATATACTATATATTATCTATATATGTATACTATGTATCTATGTACCTATATATACATATATTATCTATATATCAATACTATATATATATATATATATATATATATATATATATATATATATATATATATATATATATATATATACATATATACATATGTAAACTATATAATATATATGTACCTATATACATATGTAAACATATATATATAGGTACATATATATATGTTTACATATGTATATAGGTACATATACATATGTATATGTACCTATATATATATGTTTAGGTACATATACATATTATCTATATATGTATACTATATTATATATATATATATATATATATATATATATATATATATATATATATATATATATATATATATATATATATATATATATATATAAATACAATATAGTATACATATATAGTTAATATATAGTTATATATTATATATATTATCTATATATGTATCTATGTATACTATATACTATCTATCTATGTATATTATATATATCTATGTATCTATATATAATATATAACTATATATTAACTATATATGTATACTATATTGTATTTATATATATATATATATATATATATATATATATATATATATATATATATATATATATATATATATATATATATATATATATGTATACTATATACTATCTATCTATGTATATTATATATATCTATGTATCTATATATAATATATTGTATCTATATATATCATATACATATATATGTATCTATATATGTATACTATATATGTATATATATATGTAATCTATATATATCTATATATATCATATTATATCTATATATATCTATATATATCATATACATTTATATCTATGTATAACTATATATATCATATACATATTATATCTATGTATATCTATATATATCATATACATATATATATATATGTATCTACATATGTGTACTATATATGTATATATATATATGTAATCTATATATATCATATTATATCTATATATATCATATTATATCTATATATATCTATATATATCTATATATATCATATACATTTATATCTATGTATATCTATATATATCATATACATATATATGTATCTATATATGTATACTATCTATTTTCTATATATTTATGTATATATGTATACTATGTATATATATATATATATATGCATATCTATATACATATATATATCTTATATATATATATATATATATATATGTGAATATCTATATATATATATATATATATATATATATATATATATATATATATATATATATATATATATATATATGTATATATATATCATATGCATATATATGTATCTATATATGTATTATATATGTGTATCTATATATGTATTTACTATATACGTATGTATCTATATATATGTATCTATAAATAATATATAAATATTTCTTTTATATATATACATTATTTTTATACTTAAGTTTTTATATAAATATTTGTCCCATCTATAAACCAGAAATAGCATAAAATTAACCTAGAAATCTAGTGGATTAAGTCTATTTAGTTATATTTTACCAATTAATGTGAATTATTCATGATATAGGTTATCTGGACCCCGTCACACTCTGACTTGTTTCACCCGCTTTGGACCCCAGGCGAGTACAGTCTCTGATGGTTTTCTTACTGATAATTTCTGTAACACATGTAGTATTGTTGTATTTGATTCCTGACACACAAAAAATACGGACTAACATATCTTGTGTTCCTAGACTTTGATCTTGTATAATACCTGATATTCGTGTGATTCTTGTATGCTAGTCGGGGCAGAAAAATGCTAGTTATATGTGATCATACCCTAATCCTGTGCAAATATAATTCATGTGCAAAGGCTAACCATACACTTCACGTATGATTAACCGGCTCCCATTGTGCAATCCTAAGCCGATCACATAATCAAACTAGTATTTCAAAACACTTAGTGACTATAGATTTCCTTGTTGATACATGACATATTCTCTATTTATTTATTTTCTCTGTTTATTTTTTACTATGCCTTGATGTCAGTTTATTTATCCATCATGTAATACTTTTCTATCACTATTTTATAGTCCTTATCATGTATTGAAACTGCTATTAGAATTGTACTCGTTTAATCCTGACTGGATAATATTTCAGGTAGCACTTAGAAGGACCTGTGTCACAGCAATTATAGAATTTTGAGAAATAGCTTCGAGCCTGATTTTACCTCCTGGAGGATCGAGAAAGGCCGCAAGCAGGAGACCTAGTTATGACAATAGTTAAAATTTACAGACTTACTATAGTTGTATGAGTTATGAATACAAGATTTTGTACTGTAATCTTTATACACACATATATATACAATATGTTTTCACCTACCTTAGTTTTGTGATTGAGTATAATATATGTTTTATTTATATTATGAAGTGTTAGTTATATAGTACTAGTTCCAGACAGCGTTCTACCGCCGACACTGCGGCGTAGGCTCGGCGTACCCACGCACTCGTACCCAAACACCCGGGTGCGGGTCGTGACACATTTTTATGGTGGCCCATGCAGGTCAGACTTCGCAAGAAGTGCGATATCGTAGTAGTACTTTGGACTATAGTACTATTACGAGCCTGCAATAGGATATAGGATATTAGGAATAGGAAATACTCAATCACAACTAGGAATTCTATCCCTGAATTAAATTTACTGATCTTGATTACTCTAACTGATTTGACATATTTCTTAATTCTTGTCCTTCTCGAATAATACCCTATCTTGTGCCTTAATGATGTCTCCTTATTGTTTTTATCATATTTCAGCATGGCACGCTAGATTAGGAAATCACATAATTTTATATTTATATTATTTGTGCTTAAGCATAACTTATTAATAGAACCCTTGGGTAGGAGTTGCAAGCATCACTGACTAGAATATTGTACAAGTATTATAGGCGGTGCTAGGCCGAGATTACAAGTCGCTCAAGCCTCTCTCTCTCTCTCTCTCTCTCTCTCTCTCTCTCTCTGAAACAGTAAAAGCGTGCCAAGTGGCTACATTTATGGAATGATACATAGAAGATGTTCTAACATTATATCTTGTATATATGCTTCAGTTCCGGACGTAACGCTCCAAGGCTCCGGAGTGAACTCCATGCCTTAGCACGCACGAAGGAGGCATCAGCACCGAACGAGGTTCTCCCGCACCCTGCAAGCAATCTGGTGGGTTATCAGTACATGAATGCACTGGTGGAGAGGCTTCTCACCCGCTCGACAAATCCAAACACCTTATATAGGTTCTGTGCACCATCTATTAAGTTATCTTTCTATTTTTGCCTTAGGAACAGTTTTATGGCAATAATGAATAGCCTAACTCGTGTGGCAGTACATCGTGTGATACAAGAGTAACATGGCGAGACTTACCAACTTACCATTTGTCCTTTCCTGTCCAAGGCAAACCAAGTTAAACCAAGCACGAGCATATGCATAATAAAATCCAGGGGCAAATGTATAAGCAAACACAAGTGTCATGAATGAGATTATGTTTCGGTGCATGAATTACACGGATTATAAGGCGTGTTGAAGAAAACATTAAAGTGCTCCATATGTACAAGTATTTTAATTATCCACAAGTGTGCTATACTCATGATTGTTCAGTGTTTCAGATATTCTTGACGCAATATAATGACTCGCATACGGATTACCACTAAGAGAGGATGACTTATCTATATGAACAAGAGTCGCTGGCATAGCCATAAAGGACATAGTCATTGACGGGAATAGCATACAATGAAAGTACATGGTGCGCTACAAGCCATCCTGTCAATTACGTGATATTCCATTCCGGATCGGATCGGCCCCGGTGCCCCGGAGATCGTCAGTGGAATTGGATCCGAAGATCCACTTGTTAAAATAAGTTGTACGCAACATACAAGTCTTGGGTCTTCTAAATTCACACAACTTGACATGATAATCCATGATTCTTGTTCTGAACGAGCATTTGCTCCACGAGCTATGATTCTTGATTCTTGTTTGACATGATTCTCATTCAGTATTCAACTTGACTTGATGCATTCCTCTGGTTCGGGGACTGCCTTGGCGACCTAACAGTCCCGTATACTTGCAGGTTCAAATTGCACAGAAGGACTATTTGATAGTATTCTGGCTAACAAGATGCATGCATGATACATGATGGTGTTACTTGATTGTGGCATAAGTTTACATTTGGGCAAGTATTAGATCGAGGCAAGCATGCATCTATGAAAACATAAGCATTTACGTTTGGCACGGGCCTAAGGATAAAGCGAGGAGTAAAATCCTAAAGGGACATACTGAGCGACATAATCAAGGGACGTGCAGTGTAAACAAGTAAAAAGTGTACTACGAAGAGTATAATATTATACTCGAGACATAGCGGGGTCTAGTTGCACAAGACAGAGATAGCATGCGAGGGTCCATATATAAGCAAAGTTTTATTTCTATTTTCTAACACAAGCAATACAAGTTGGGGTTATTCCCTTAGCTAGGTGTGTTGTATTCTTTATTAGCATGCAGGGGTGATTCACCTAGCAACTAGCATGTATCATCCATATTTTAAGTGTGCTGGCTAATCAAAGACAAGTTCATCGTAGCCACCCACCTTAGCGATGATTCGCCTCGGTCGAGCGATACTCCGAGCAAGCCTCTGAAAGCCTAAGTCGGAACTCCTGAAGGGACAAGTCAGAAAATCATTTGCCTCAAACGAGTCTTCTCGCTGAGTAAAACGGGTCGGGTCATTCCATTTTTGCCGTTTGAATCGGCAGTCCGCTTGAGCGGAATGGGTCATTACAAGAATTTTTTGGGCATATTCTTTGCCTTCAAAAGGCTGCGCGCCATCACGACGGCCGTCTGGTTTCGACGCTCAACAATGCCATTCTGTTGTGGTGAGTACGGCGCTGTGAGTTGCCGTTTGATACCGCGGCCCGCACAATACTAGCCAAATGCTACGGATGTGAACTCTCCCCAATGATCAGTATGGAGCATGAGCAGTTTGTGCCCTGTCTCCACCTCGACGTGGACTTGAAAGTGTTTGATGGTTGTCGGCTCTTCATCCTTCGAACCCAGTAGTGTTAACCACATGTAGCAGCTGAAATCGTCGATGAGGAGTAAGAAGTAGCGCTTACCACCGGGTGTCACCGGTGTGATCGGCCCGCAGATATCACCGTGAACGAGCTCTAGTAGGTTGTCGGTGGGGTACTTGGTCTCCTGCAAAAATGGTGTGTGGCGCTGCTTCCGCCAATGCAACTATCGCAGATCTGAATGACGTGTTCGATCTATGGTAGCCCGTGTACCATGTTGCGGTGAGCTAACTTTTGAAGTGCTTCGAAGTTGAGGTTGCCGAACCGTGCATGCCACCGCCATGCATCATCATTGAGTCGTGCTAATAAACACACTGGTTGTACAATATCAAAAGATAGAATGTACAGTCGATTTTTGGCACGTTTTACCTTGGCGAGGAGGCATTGCTGACGATCTCGAATTGAGAGCATGCTGCATTCGATCAAGACTTGGCAGCCGTTCTCATCGAGATTCGGGAAGAAGTGGACGCCGGTGAGGGCGCAGTGCTCGCCGTTCTGGCACGTAAACATCACCGTGCCAGGCCCTCGAATGTCAATTATGGACCCGTCACCAAACTTGATGCAGTCCGTGACTCCAGTGTCCAGCTCGGTGAAGTCCTCCTTGCAGCCTGTCATGTAGTTGTTGGCACCAGTGTCGAGGTACCATGCTTCGCCGTGGTGGTCGTCCTCACGACCCAGATGCGCCTGAGCGTGCACCTCGTCGAGTACGACGTTGTCGGTCGTGCCCATGGTGGTCTCGGCGAGCGTGTACTCCTGCGCCATCAGCAGTGCGGGCTCATCGTCGTCGGCTTATGGTAGTCCTTCGCCCAGTGGTCGTAGATGCCACAATTATGGCACTTACCCTTCTTGTCGTGCGTACCACCGGATGCGTTACCATTGTTCGTGTCACCGTGGCCATGACCTATTGTCTTGCTGCGCCCACGACCACAACTATTGCCACCGTCGGAGTAGGCCTCGCCTTGCTTCCTCTGCTTCGTGCGAGCGAGCCACTCCTCTTCGGAGAGGAGAAGGCGGCTACTTGTATCGCTGGAGTTTCTTCCAAGATCGTACCGCTCCTCGACGGCTAGAAGCCAACCGATAAGCTCTTCAATTGGCAGCTTTTTGAGATCCATTAAAGTCTCAATGGCGATGGTGGCTTGCGTGTACTTAGATGGAATGACTCAAAGGAATTTTTTAACTACATTCTCATCGTCCATTTTGTTGTCGAGTAGTTGCAACTCGTTGACGAGTCTCGTGAGCCGTATCACGAAGTCCTCGACGGACTCGCCGTCCTTGAACTTCATTGATTCAAAGTCGGCGCGCAGCGTTTTGAGATCCACTAAAGTCTCAATGGCGATGGTGGCTTGTGTGTACTTAGATGGAATAACTCAAAGGAATTTTTTAACTACATTCTCGTCGTACATTTTGTTGCCGAGTAGTTGCAAGTCGTTGACGAGTCCCGTGAGCCATATCGCGAAGTCCTCGACGGACTCGCCGTCCTTGAACTTCATTGATTCAAAGTCGGCGCACAATTTCTGTGCCTTGGCCTCGCGCACGCGCTCGACCCCCATCTGTATCATCGTCACAACATCCTATGCTTCCTTGGTAGTGTCTTTTACTGCCAGTGTCCGCAGCATCTCTGGTGGCACGGCATGGAGTATGACGGACATGGCCATCCTGTCGTTGCGGTAGTCGACTTTCCCGGGTTTGATCGCCTCCTACAGGCCTTGTGCCTGCATGTTGACTCTCATTAAGAGATCCCAATCCGTGTAGTTGGTCCGTGTCAACATGGGGTACTTGAAGGTGAATGAGGTCTCCTTCATAGATGTCGTAGTAGTGGGGCTTTGCTCGTCGTTGGTTGCCATAGCTCTGATACCAAATGCAAGACAAGAGGACTATTTGATTCTTGATCAGAATAATCTATGTATTTGTTCAAACTCAACTTGGACTTTAAATAGCCATTTACAACTCTAACATAATGCATAAAAGTAGCATCCTCTAACTATATTTTAACTAAGTGATAACAAATCAAAAGAATAGATCAAATAACAACATTCCTAAAGACTAGGATTTATTGAAACCCAAATAACAACCTCTTCAACCTCCTCAAGAGGATTAACTCTAACAGTGTCTACGCCCCCGGTAATATTATTTGTTGTTTAATTCCTAGAAGATGAACACAATTATGTTTTACTGTTTCCATGAGTATATGTACTACGGAGTAATGGATTTATTTTATCCAGATAATTTGGAGACTCCTCTTCCTGGGAACATGACAAAACTTCCATCTTCTCTGAACACCACCAAGTTGAAGACATGTTCAGCACATACACCTGGTCATCTAGCAACATCTAATTATTTACTTGAACGGGTCAATCCCGAATAATTCTCACAAAACATCATAATGATGAAGGAGTAGAGTACTTATTTCCTTACAAATTTTCAAGAGTTGAATCAATCATAAAACTAAGGACATTTAACATCAAGCAATTTTTTATGCTTTTGTGTTTCTTATTAATACTGAGATAAAATGAAGACATGCTGCCATTGTCCACCATGGCCCCAAATATTTAGGAAAAAAATATCCTCCTTTCGTATGCCCACCTTCGTTTCCTCTTCAATATTTGCCCTCAATTTTTTTACCTCCAACTAAATGGGAAGGAGATTGTTCAAATGTATATTAGCGGAACAAAATTATATTCTAAGTGAAAAATAGATTTTGAGCAACGACAATATTTGGGTTCTGGAACTACAACAATATTTTAGGATTTTCTTGAATTTGAGCATTCATATGAACCTTTCTTGCACCCTATTATGTCACCTCATTCAGTGTGACACATCATAGTTATGGAAATTATAAATCAATGTTTTGACAAAAATATTTTTAAAATTATTCTATCTAAATATTATTTCAATTTTAAAATAGAGCTTCTTCAATCTTTGTATATATATATATATATATATATATATATATATATATATATATATATATATATATGTAATCCCAGCTCTAGATGATTGACCAGGAGATAACCCACAGAGGTGGAGGGGCTTTATCTGTAGCAGGAGATGGGACGTGCGGGGGATGGTCCACAGTTGTGTGACGAGGTCGCAGACGACCGACCCTCTTGACAAATGGTTAGCGATGGGACCAGGGCTTCTCCTCAGAGGAGTTATGTACTTATGTGAGGAAACCCTAGAGGAGGAGGAAGAGGAGGAGACGGGTGGAGGGGGTAAATACGGCTATGCTATGACTACAACCAAATGCCTACAAACCTCTTACAACCGCCATGTGGCGGCCGTCCATTGGAGGAGGAGGAAGAGGTGGGACCGGGTGGCCGCCACATGGCAGAAATGCCATGTGCCAGCCGTTTATTGGGGGGGGGGGGGTGGGGCCGGGTGTGGCCCACATAGCAGGGATGGAGAGAGGGTTGTAAGAAGGATGTAAGTATTTGGTAGTAAAGTTAGCATTATTGTAGGTGAATAGGGTCAAGCCTATACATGATTACCAAATAACTTAGCATTATTTGTGAGTTATGTGCGAACCCGAATACCTATACATGATTACCAAGCTGGTTAGTGGGCGAGATAGAATATCGTTTAGATGGTTGGCTATGTACACAGTCTTTCGGCTAAGTTATGTTGAGTATCGCGCGCCAAGACCCTTTTGGTGCGAGCTAGTTTACGAGCAAGATTGGGATATCGTTCAGATTATGATAAGTCTGACTTAGAATGACAACTGATAGAAACGTTATCAGATTATCGCTAAGGCTAATATAGTATATCGTGCTTGGATTTTGGAAAATAGCTCGAACGGTATTTTGTATCGGCAAATACAAATCAAATATGGTTTACTTGATGACTATCAATAAGGATATATAAGAGACTAAGATTTATCGAGGTGACGTTTAGGTATCACGCAAGAGTTCTAAGGAACGACTTGGTGAATATGCTAGCGAGTAATGCAAACATGATTGAGAATTTAATTGGATGACTCGATTCCTGAGTGGTGTATGGATCATTTTGGAAATATTCGAGCGAATTCAAAGGTCTCGTGCGATAGTTGGTTCAAACGATTGAGAATGTGTTGGACAAGTGATAAGGCTTATATCAAATTAGGATTCAAGGTAAAGAAATTAATATCTTGGTCGAAGAAACTTGGTGGATCGTGCGGACAATTTCGAATCGAATCAAACGGATATATTTATATCACTTAGTACACCTTATCGTTACTTCGATATTTGGAGCTCTACACTAGCATTTACCTTCAAACAAATTTTATACACTTTTCTTAGACTAGCCAACCCTCTATTATAACATTTGTGTAACTCTTAATTACTCTATATATTGTGCTTCATTTTAGTCGTGCAACATTTGTTATAAACGTCTAGATTTAAATTCTAATAAATCCAACCCAGCATAATTGTCCGCTCCAATCAAAATTGGAGACGCAAACCCAATCCATTTTTATACAACCCAAATCAGGACATTATTTTATTCTGAGTCTGCCATGTCCCTGATGAATGCGCTCCACAAAATTTTAATCCCATATAATTCCAATTAACGGAAAAGCATCACTTGTACTAATTCTTATTTAAATTAGTGTGAAGACCAACCTCACCCAAAACTAGACCAACCTAGCCCATCTACACCCTATATTTCTTCATGTCAACATGTTCCCCGCCCCAAGAAACCCTAGTCGTCCAAATTCCCTAGGAGGACCCCCTTTTCTCTCTCTTCTATATAAATATAACATTCTCTCCACAAACCCAACCCTACACAAAACCCTAGCCGAATCCTATTCTCCTCCCCCTTCAACCCGACCGCCTCCTCCTTTACCTCTACACAGTAATACAGTATATTTCCATAAGGTATATACATAAATACTAAAGAAATAGAGAATACATTATATATACAATATATATATAGTTAGTATACACAATGCAATACCATATATATATGTATAAAACATAGTATATGTATATAAAATATATACCTAGGTGCAGGTGGGGTCGAGGTGGGTCCGCCGGGCGGGTCGTCGCCGGCGAGGGTGGCCGGACGGAGCTCCGGCAGCGCGGGGGAAGGTCGACAGCAACAGCGGGATTCTGTAACAGATGGCACTGCGGGGGTCGTGTCGGCCAGCTGCGGCGTCGACTGGGGGTGAGCCACGGCGGGGACGGAGGGGACTGGCTGGGGAAGACGTCGGTGAAGTTTGGTGGTCGGTCGAGCTACGGTGGCGAGCTGGGTGGCGTTCGGGTGGTCGGCTCGGGCTGTGGGGGGGGTTGGTTGTTGGTGAGGATGGGGTGATGGCGGTGGCTGTAGGCGGAGCTGTGGCGATGGCTGGAGCTAGGAAAGTGGGTGCTGGTCGGAGGAGGATCGTCGCGGGGGTGGCCGGAGGCGGTGGCTGGCCGGGGGAGGGCTGCGGGAAGTCGGGTAGGGTGGTGGCTGGGTTTGGGTGGAGTTTGGGATTTAGGGTTTTAGCTTGTATATTTAGGTTTTTGTGAGAATTTAGGTGATGTAACATGTCATATTTTTAGGAGAGAGAGAGGGGGTGCCTTGGGATTAGGGCCGACTGGGTAGTTTTCTAGGGTTGTGTGAGGGCCTCCACATGTTGAACATGTGGCTAGGATCTAAGGTATTTGAAATGTGGGGTTAGGATGTGTCCTCCAAAAATGATGTAAAGTACATAAAAATAGGGGGAAATTATTAGTGGACCGGTCAAAGAATGGGGGTTCTCTTCTTCATGTGGTTGGGCCAATGAGAGGGGGGCACCTCATTGCTAAATTGCATAAAAGTCCCTGAACAATTAGAAAATTGTACATAATCTGAAATTGAGGATTTGATGTGACAAAACACCATGTTTGGTATTTTGTAGTGGACTAGAATGGTGTATGGTATTTAGTATGAGGCTTGAGGGTGTGTGTGTGTGGGTTTGGGTTGGAGTTGGGTCTAATTTGAGTGAGGTTGGATCACTACATTAATTAAATTACAATTAATGCACCGGGTGTTCCTAAATTAATTTAAAAATACATGGAGTCCTAATTGGGTGGGCACAAGCGTCATGGGTGTGGTAGGCTTAGAGTATAATAATGTCATGATCGGGGTTAGTCAAAACGGTTTGAGGTTGGGTCTCAATCTAGATTGGAACAGACAAGGAACGTAAATATGCAATTAATTTAATTACGTACGGACGTTTGTAACGACTTTTGTGCGACTAAAATCAGGCACAAAAATCAGTATCTGGGGGTTGCACAAAGGTCATTATGGTAGGTTGGTATGTCTAGGCCAAGTGTATGGAATTTGTTTCAGGGTAACAGCTAGGGTAGTGTCCTAAATATCGGGACAACGGTAAGGTGTCCTAAGTAATATAAACACTGCACAAATATTTAATACTCTGTATAATAAATTCTAATTAGTATCCAGTTAACCCTAATCATGTTATCTAAGCTAATTAAACCCAAATTTTGGTCGAGGGGGTTCACAACCTTCCCTCCTTAGAGCATTTCGTCCTCGAAATTAAAACAGACATATGGAAAAACTATTGATTGAAATGAATTGCTACTACATACCTAGGCCTTCGAAGAGATAGGGAAAACACTGCTGAATATCGTCCTCTCGTTCCCAGGTCGATTCGCCTGGTGCATGATGCCTCCATGCGATACGAACTAGAGGGATAGTCTGGCCTCGTAGTACCTTCTCGCTTCGGTCTAGGATCTCTACTGGCTCCTCCTGGTATGACAAACTTGGGCCGACTGTGATCTCTGAGTGGTCAAGCACATGACTCGAATTCGGTATGTACCTCCTCAGCTGAGATACATGGAAGACGTCATGAACTCCTTCCAGTGTCTGTGGCAAAGCTAACCTGTAAGCAACTTCTCTGACGCGCTCTAACACATCGAATGGTCTGATGTACCTCAGACTCAGCTTCCCTCTGCCTCCAAATCTGATGGTTCCTCGGGTAGGTGAGATCTTCAGGAACACATGATCTCCAACCTGGAACTCTAGGGGTCGTCGATGCATATTAGCCCAATGCTTCTGCCTGTCCTGTGCTGCTCGTAGATGCCCTTGGATCTTCTTCACCTTCTCCACTGTACGAACGACCAACTCTGGCCCTAGAATCTGCCTCTCGCCTACATCGCTCCAACATACTGGGGAATGATACTTTCTGCCATACAATACCTCATAGGGAGCCATCTGAATGCTCGCCTGATAGCTATTATTGTAGAAAAATTCGACCAAATGCAAATGGTCCTCCCATGAACCGCTGAAGTCAAGCATGCATGCCCTCAACATGTCCTCCAACGTCTGAATGGTACGCTCGGACTGGCCATCTGTCTGCGGGTGATACGAAGTGCTGAACTTTAGGCGGGTACCAAGACTCTCTTGCATACTCCGCCAAAAGTACGATGTGAACCTCGTATCCCTGTCAGACACTATACTGACTGGCATTCCATGCAGTCGCACGATCTCCCTCATATACATATCTGCCAAGACATTCTAGATTGCCTGACTCAAAAGGGTAAAAAGTGGGCGGACTTGGTGAGTTGATCTACGATTACCCATACCGTATTGCGACTTCTAGGACTCCTCGGGAAACCCGTAACGAAGTCCATGGTGATGTGCTCCCATTTCTACTCAGGTATCGGAAGCGGTTGAAGTAATCCGGCAGACCTCTGATGCTCAGCCTTGACTTGCTGACACACCAGACACTTAGCCACAAATCGGGCTATCTCTCTCTTCATCCCATGCCACCAATAGTACTGCCTCAGGTCTCTGTACATCTTCATGCCTCCTGGATGGATAGAGTAGGTCGAACTGTGCGCCTCCGTCATCAGCTCCTGATGAAGCTCTCTATTCGGAACATAGAGATGATCTCCACATCTCAAAGTCCCGTCCTCGTATATACGCAGTCCCGTCTGTATTCCAGCCTCTGTCCTCTGTCGAAGCCTCTGAAATCTAGCGTCTGTCGGCAAAGCAGCCTTGATCCTCTCCACCAATGTCGATTGCAACTGGAAACTCGACATCTGGCCGTCTACTCCGGGCATAATGACCTCTATACCCAACTGTTCTAGATCTCTCAACAGATGTTGTTGGGTAGTCAGGAAAAATGTTATGGGCCTCCTGTTTAAAGCATCGGCTACCACATTTGCCTTTCCCGGATGGTACTGCAGCTCGAGCTTGAAGTCCGACATCACTTCGAGCCAACGTCTCTGCCTCTGGTTCAGGTCCTTCTGGGTGTAGACGTACTTCAGGCTCTTGTGATCGGTGAATATCTCCACGCGCTCTCCGTATAGATAGTACCTCCAAAGCTTCAAAGCAAAGATCACCGCGGCAAGCTCCAAGTCGTGGGTAGGGTAATTCTTCACATGGGTCCTCAGCTGCCCAGAGGCATAGGCCACAACCCTCCCATGCTACATCAAGACGCATCCTAATCCTTTCCCGAACGCATCGCTATAGATCACGAATCCTCCGGGTCCAGAAGGTATGGTCAAGATGGGTGCTATAGTCAGGCGCTTCTTCAGCTCATCGAATGCCATCTGATACTCCTCTGTCCAGGTGAACTCCTGCTCCTTGCGGGTCAAGCGGGTCATCGGCTCTGCGATCCTTGCGAAGTTCTCTACGAACCTCCGGTAATATCCGGCAAGTCCTAGGAAGCTTCTCACCTCCGAGACGTTGGTAGGGGTCGGCCACGTCTCTACTGACAAAATCTTCGCGGAATCTACCGAAATGCCTTCTTCTGAGATAACATGTCCAAGAAATACGACATGATCTAGGAGAAACTCACACTTGCTCAGCTTGGCATAAAGCCTCTCACGTCTCAGCGTCTCTAACACTAGCCTCAAGTGTTCCCCGTGCTCCTCGTGGCTCTTCGAATACACCAATATGTCGTCGATGAAGACTACCATGAATTGGTCCAGATACTGGTGGAAGACTCTGTTCATCAGGTTCATAAACACAGCAGGCGTATTTGTCAATCCAAAAGGCATCACTAAGAACTCGTAGTATCCACAACGAGTCCTGAATGCTGTCTTTGGAATGTCTTTCCTCCGCACCTTTACCTGATGATAGCCCGATCTCAAGTCGATCTTCGTGAACACCACTGCTCCCGTCAGCTGGTCGAACAGATCATCAATTCGTGGTAGAGGGTACTTGTTCTTGATAGTCAAAGCATTAAGGGCTCTGTAATCAAAGCACATCCGGAATATCCTATCCTTCTTTGGTACAAACAACACTGGTGCTCCCCAGGGTGATGCACTAGGACGGATAAATCCCTTGATCTGCAACTCCTCTAACTGTAGCTTCAGCTCGTCTAGCTCCTTCTTCGCCAACCGGTACATATTTGAAGATACCGGTGCTACTCTGGACACTAACTCAATAGTGAACTCCACCTCTCTATCAGGCGGTAGGCCTGGCAACTCCTCCGGGAAAACATCCTCGAACTCTGCAATAATTTTTGGGGGTGTCGTCTCCATAGCCATGTAAGCTCCAGTTGTCTGTCCTACTCCTCGCTCGATAGTGCCCCGCATGTACTCGAACTCCGGGTGACCTGGCGGTCTAAAAGTGACGCTACCCTTCCGGCAATCCAGTACGGCATTGTACTGACTTAACCAGTCCATGCTAAAATAACGTCAAAAGTTGGCATTGGGAGTACCAAAAATTGCGCTCTCATCTCTCTACCATAAACTACTACCGAGCACGTTCTAATAGTGCTGGTAACCGGTACGATACCTCCTCCGGTAAGAATCTTCCAACTCTTAGGTAAGGGGGAAGTTGCTACTCTATGCATAGCTACGAAGCTACTAGATATGAAAGACAGTGTAGCTCCAGAATCAAACAATGCAGTTGCAGGTAATGATGCAACTAAAATGGTACCTGTGATAGCTTCCCCTTCTGGTTCCTCCTCGATAGTTGCTAAAGCAAAGGCCTGCCCGTGCCTCTTTCCTCCAGCCTGCTGTCTGGCCTGGTTGAACTGTGCCTCATATGGGACCAAGGGTGGTCCTCTCTGAAGTCCTCCGGTAGCTGATGGACGCTGACCTCCGGTAGGGGGTAGTATCCTCAAGGGTAGTGCTGCTCCCCTCTGTCCGGTCTGCGGTGCTGCATCTCTGCGTTGTGGGCAGTCTCTGGCAAATTGCTGGCTCGCTCCACAGATCATGCAGAGCCCGAGCTTCTTCCGGCAGTCTCTGACAATGTGTCCCCTCTGCCACAATGGTGATAAGTCGGAAGCTCCTTGTGCTGGTAAAGCACTATCCTCTGCTGCGCCTGCACTCCTGGATGACGGATCGGTCCTCCTGCTCCGTGCTGGACTCTGGCTGGTACGTTCGTGCTGGAACGTCTCGTTCCTCCGCCTATGGCCTCCTGGATCCTCGCCTCTGATAGGACCTCTTCATAAGAGATCATCGCCTGAGTAGTGGTATACCTCTGCAGCTCGAAGAAAAGGCCGTGGTGGAATCTCCTGGCCTTCTCCAGGTCGTTGGGTATCAGGGCGGCATCGAATCGGCTGAGCCGGCTGAACTCCGCATCGTAGGCGTCCATGGTCAAGTTCCCTTGCTCCAGGTGCAGGAACTGGGAGTATAGGGCATTCCTGACCGTAGCGGGGAAATACCTCGCATTAAAGTACTCCAGAAACTCCTCCCAAGTCTGCATCTTGCCGACGCTGCGCTCTATGGAATCCCACCAGTGATGGACGTTGCCCTTGAGTTGGGCCCTCACTGCGGTCATCCAGAGGTCTGGATGTAGCTGCGAACCCTCCAATAGCATCTCCATATTGGAGACCCAATCCGAGATCTCCTCTGCCGTCTCCTTGCCCGAAAAGGTTCCCGGGCCCATCTGGCGGAAATCTTGTACAGTGCCCACTGGCTGGACAGGTGTAGGTGCTGGTGCGGGTGCTGGGGCAGGTGTCCTCTCTAGTACCGCCATCAGGCTCTGTCTCAGAGTCTCAGTCTGCTGCCACTGTGCCTGCATCATCGCCTGGAAAAACTGGAACATCTGGGGCTGTCCCTCCGATGGTGGCATCTGGGGTAGAAATGGCAGAGGTGGTGGTAGTGGTACCTCCGGCTGCATCATCGGTGTCTCCTCGGATGCCGGCCTCTCGAACTGCGACATCGGCGTAGCCCTCGATGTCTGTCCCTCGAAGTGCTGCATCGGGACAGTCTAAAAAGTTTGGCCCTCTTGTTGCTGGATCCTGTCGTCGGGAGAGGTCTGGTGCCAGTGTATCATCGGGGCCTGGGGGATCACCGGGGCCTGTGGCTGAGGCTGCTCTCCGGGTGGTCCCTGGGATGTTTCCTCCCTCGGTGCGGTGGCGGATGGCACTATGGCACCATATGCCTCGCGTCCGCTACGTAGGTTCATCTAGCTGTAAGAGATAGAACTTCATTAAAAAGAGTACAGAATCAATCAAACAGGATAAGATATTTTAAAATACGGAAGAGGTTCAAAGGCGTAATCAAGTGGATGAGACCTAGTAATTTCTATCCTATTGCAGGCTCGCTGGGCATGTTACCATACCACAAGCGATAAACAGAAGAATAGACCTTCATGGGCCACCACTAAAACTATGTCATGCCCCAGTCCCAAAATACACGGGACCAGGCAACGTGGCATTGGCCAGCTGACACGTCTCCGAGGATATCCCAATTTAATGGATCCTAGCGAAGCGTGCTACGCTGTCCTAAATCTAACAAGTCTAAAAATATCATACAACAGGCAGAGTCTAATCTCATCCATAAATACAACAAGAAATACTGAAATAAAATACTGAAAAATAAGAACAGAGTCGAATGTCATAGTACAAACTGAAATGTGTCCGGTAGGAACAAACCCACTACAAATGATAAAATAGAGTACTGAAGACAGAAATAAAGAGTGCGACTGAAGCAACTGCTATCTAGATAAGAAGCTCCAGTCCTAGGCGAAAGGCCTACCAAGTAATCAGGAAAACTCCGACGGTAGCACCTCTAACTCCTCTTCGAGAGCGTACCTCGTCTCTACTCCAGGTCCGTACATAGTAGGGTAATACGCCTCATCCAAATCTGGAAGGGAACCAGGTTCTCAGAGGGACGTAACAAGATACAAAAATGTATGCCACATATAGTACTGAATAAAATAAAGGGGGTGTACTAACCATCTAAGTGAATGCAATATAAGGACAACCTTGGAACGCATAGGTAGGTGTAGGCATAACGTCCATACTCCGAAGAGCATGGTATCTGTCCATGTAATGTCCATCATTCCGAAGATTGAGGCATCTGCAATGTATATACGTCCGTATCACTCCGAAGAGCACAGTATCTGAATATAGGAAGTCATCGGATCCGTGGCTCCTCTGGATAATACGGAGTCCGATGTGTGTATCCCATACGCTTTATCAGTTGTCCTCTTCGCCCAATGTGGATACACAAGTCGAATACACGACGTGAATATCCCGTATCTATATGCCAAGTCTCATCTAACTAGATTACTCTAAATTACATGCTAATCCGTGAAGTATGTCGTACGCACCGATAGCGAGTCAGGTACGCGGACCCGCATCCCAACATGAAATTACCATCGTGATACGTGTACAGTGTCACGGTCTAGGAAGATATCAGAATATCCTCACAGTAGTGGGTGAGTCGGCTAGCAGCTAGGTCAAGTACACTACTCATCAACGCATTCGTCGACTGCACCCGAGTAAATCTCGGACTCGCACAGTTTATGTATATTGCAACAGTTATCATTTAAATTAAACAGTAATCCAGCAAGATATACTTGCCTGAGTCCGGTAGCTGCGAATGCCAATATCCTGCTCCTGAAGCCTCGCATGTACGGTCCAGCAATCCTATATATGATATAATAATATCAACATCAGTCACTACAATAGTACGACTACGACACACTACTTGCAGCAATACACTGACGCAGGGTCTTGACTGTCCATCTAGTGGGACCACATAGTACATATATTTATATATATAACATATATACATATATATACACTAATACATATTTAAACATAAAAAAATACATATGTTTTAATTTTACATGTTAAAATAGCATCTATATATATTACTTAATAATACACCATAAATATGTACCTATACACATATTAATTAAATACACTTACATATATAAATACATAATACCATATGTATAATTTAATACATAGTCATATATATTTATATATATTTAAATAACAATTTATATGTATATACACATAATGGAAAATGTACTAATATATATACTATATTAATACACACAAGTATGTATATATTTATATACATATATATACACATATTTATTTAATACACACTACAAATATACTAATTACACATTATATATATATATATATATATATATATATATATATATATATATATACACATATTAATATATCTATTATACACTAATATACTAAATACATAGAGTATATATATATATATATATATATATATATATATATATAT
This sequence comes from Iris macrosiphon, assembly GCA_036927795.1. NCBI lineage: Eukaryota > Viridiplantae > Streptophyta > Magnoliopsida > Asparagales > Iridaceae > Iris > Iris macrosiphon. The sequence goes on along the minus strand of JAYESA010001204.1, from coordinate 31,882 downwards.
ATATATATATATATATATATACAAAATAATAAATACACCAAATATATGTATTTATATATATACACAACATATAATAAATATATAATATACCAATACATAAAATGTATATTTATATATATACACAAAAATATATATACATATATATATATATATATATATATATATATATATATATATATATATATATATATATATATATATATATATATATATATATATACATATACATATACATAATAGATATTAATATATATAAAGTAATTAATACAAGTATATAATACTATGTATATACGGACTACATATATATATCTCTATTATATATAATATATATACAGAATACACTAATACATTATATTTTCATAAGGTATATACATAAATACTAAAGAAATACAGAATACATTATATATACAATATATATATAGTTAGTATATACACAATGCAATACCATATATATACGTATAAAACACAGTATATGTATATAAAATATATACCTAGGTGCAGGTGGGGTCGAGGTGGGTCCGCCGGGCGGGTCGTCGCCGGCGAGGGTGGCCGGGCGGAGCTCCGGCAGCGCGAGGGAAGGTCGACAGCAACAGCAGGATTCTGCAACCGATGGCACTACGGGGGTCATGTCGGCCGGCTGCGGCGTCGACTGGGGGCGAGCCGCGGCGAGGACGGAGGGGACTGGCTGGGGAAGACGTCAGTGAAGTTTGGTGGTCGGCCGAGCTACGGTGGTGAGCTGGGTGGCATGCGGGTGGTTGGCTCGGGCTGTGGGGGGGAGTTGGCTGTTGGTGAGGATGGGGTGATGGCGGTGGCTGTAGGCGGAGCTGTGGCGGGTGGCGGTGGCTGGAGCTAGGGGAGTGGGTGCTGGTCGGAGGAGGATCGTCGCGGGGGTGGCCGGAGGCGGTGGCTGGCCGGGGCAGGGCTGCGGGAAGTCGGGTAGGGTGGTGGCCGGGTTTGGGTGGAGTTTGGGATTTAGGGTTTTAGCTTGTATATTTGGGTTTTTGTGAGAATTTAGGTGATGTAACATGTCATATTTGTAGGAGAGAGAGGGGGTGCCTTAGGATTAGGGCCGACTAGGTAGTTTTCTAGGGTTGTGTGAGGGCCTCCACATGTTAAACATGTGGCTAGGATCTAAGGTATTTGAAATGTGGGGTTAGGATGTGTCCTCCAAAATTGATGTAAAGTACATGAAAATAGGGGAAAATTATTAGTGGACCGGTCAAAGAATAGGGGTTCTCTTATTCATGTGGTTGGGCCAATGAGAGGGGGGCACCTCATTGCTAAATTGCATAAAAGCCCCTGAACAATTAGGAAATTGCACATAATCTGGAATTGAGGATTTGATGTGACAAAACACCATGTTTGGTGTTTTCTAGTAGACTAGAATGGTGTATGATGTTTAGTATGAGGCTTGAGGGTGTGTGTGTGGGTTTGGATTGGAGTTGGGTCTAATTTGAGTGAGGTTGGGTCACTACATTAATTAAATTACAATTAATGCACCGAGTGTTCCTAAATTAATTTAAAAATATATAAAGTCCTAATTGGGTGGGCACAAGCGTCATGGGCGTGGTAGGCTTAGAGTATAATAATGTCATGATCGGGGTTAGTCAAAACGGTTTGAGGTTGGGTCTCAATCTAGATTGGAACGGACAAGGAACGTAAATATGCAATTAATTTAATTATGTTGGACGTTTGTAACGACTTTTGTGCGACTAAAATCAGGCACAAAAATCAGTATCTGGGGGTTGCACAAAGGTCATTATGGTAGGTTGGTATGTCTAGGCCAAGTGTATGAAATTTGTTTCAGGGTAACAGCTAGGGTAGTATCCTAAATATTGGGACAACGGTAAGGTGTCCTAAGTAATATAAACACTGCACAAATATTTAATACTCTGTATAATAAATTCTAATTAGCATCCAGTTAACCCTAATCATGTTATCTAAGCTAATTAAACCCAAATTTTGGTCGAGTGGGTTTATACTAGCACCCGCCAGCCGCTGCTGCAACTACTGCCGAGGCTGCTGCTGCTCTCACCCTGCAACGCCGGAGCTCCACCCCTCGCCCGAGAATAGGCCGTCGACGAGTACAGACCCCTCCCCCCGCTCAGCCACAACTAGGTATATGTGTATTTCATCCTTTCCTTCATAAGTCGAGGTGTCAACGTGTCTTGAACGGACACGGGTAACGTGAATCCATAAGCATAATATATGTGTGTGTGTGTTTATTGTTAATTATTAATTGATGTTAAGTAACTTCTCAAATAAAAAGGGATTAATTAATGTAAACACTGTGTTGACCTAAAAGCCTAGACATTGACCTGGTGCACTCTAACATGATAGTTAGGACTGGTATTTTCGTACTATACGTTGATTATTTCATAATGAATTCTTAGTACTTCACTGTCTTGATCTACACGATAACTGAGGATATGACACGTGTACGTCTTAGCTGCGTGCACACGCAACCCTGTTAGTTGACTAGTTGTGACCCTTGTGTCAGTTTCTAAGAGCAGCGTAGCGTTCCTGCGCGTTCTATTATAGTGACTGATGATCGTATTGTTATATTATATTATGTATAGGGTCGCTGGACCATTCAGACGAGACTTCAGGAGCAGGTTATTGGCACTCGCAGCTTGAGGACCCAGGCAAGATACCTTTCCATATTTACTGTTTAATTTAAATTATGAAATATTGTATGATAACTTGTTGCACTATTTCCTGTAACTGTGCACGTCCGAGATTGACTCGGGTGCAGTTGACGAATGCATCGATGTGTAGTGTAAATTGACATAGTCACTAGCAGACTCACCCACCATTGTGAGGATATTCTAATATCTTCTTAGACCCCGACACTTATACACGCATCACGGTGACAAACCTATATTGGGATGCGGGTTCGCGTATCCGACTAGCTATCGGTACGTGTGACATGCATCACGGTTTAGTACGTAATCAAGGTTATCTTATTAGTTGAGACTTGGCATGTAGTTACGTGGTATGCACATCGTATATTCGACTTGTATATCTGCATTGGGTGGGGAGGACAACTAGTAGGCGTATGTGATACACACATTGGACTCCGTAGTATCCGGAGGAGCCACGGATCCAATTATTTCCTTTATACAGATACCGCATTCTTCGGAGAGATACAGACGTATATATTTGCAGATACCTCATTCTTCGGAATGATGGACCTTACATATACAAATACTACGCCCTTCAGAGTATGGACGTTATGCCTACACCTACCCATACGTACCAAGGTTGTCCTCATATTGCATTCACATAGATGGTTAGCACACCCCTTTATTTTATTCAGTATTTATATATGATATGTATTTTTGTATCTTGTTACGTCCCTCTGAGGACCCGATTCCCTTCCAGATTTGGACGAGGCATATTATCCTACTGTGTACGAACCTGGACAAGAGACGAGGTACACATCCGAGGAGGAGCTAGAGGTGCTTCCATCAGAGTTCCCTTGATCATTGGTAGGCCTTCAACCTAGGACTGGAGCATTCCTTATCTAGTTAGCTCTGCTCTAGTCATTATTCTTTTATCTGTCTTTCAGTACTCTTTATTTCGTCTTTGTAGTGGGTTTGTTCCCACCAGACATATTTTGGATGGTCCTATGACATTTCAGACTGGCGTTTATTTTTAGTATTTATTTCAGTACTTCTTGTTTATATTATGGATGAGATTAGACACTGCCTGATGTATGATAGTATTAGACTGGTTAGTTTTAGGATAGTATAGTACGTGTTCGTCGGGTAAATTGGGTAATCTCACAGAGTCGTATTAGCTGGCCATTGCCACGTGGCCTGGTCCCGTGTATTTTGGGACCGGGCGTGACATATTATGATTACGGCAGGAACGAATATTAGATGAACATGACTTGGTGGATAAACATATATAACTTAGATAGAGCAAAGTGTAATGATAAGGTATCTCGATCATTTCGATGATAACCATAACATTCGACATTATTGTCTTGTGTGAGCGAAACTCTATGCTCGTACATGTGTCACGTCCGGATTAGGACGATAACCAACGGTAGCGTTGGAGTGGTGATCTCACGTCCAGCGGGGATGATCGAACTTGTTAAAGACCAGAGCGTGATAATTGAATGATCGTCTTGACTTATGGTTCGACGTGATAAGATGAGTTTGAGAATACAAGTGAATCAAAAATATTTCAAGGATGAGTTAGTCTAGAACATGGAGCAAGACACGCTTCATAGTTTCAAGAACGGATACATGAATCTTGTTGGACGACTTGGAGTTATGATTGAGATCGAAGATTTAGAATTGAATTATGGCTTGGTGGTCTAGACTCAGAATGGATATATGGGTTCTATCAAACATGTTTCAGGAGATAGACTATACGAATTGCTAGGTTTGATATGCGACATGGATATATCATGGATTTGACAAAACGGACTCGGACCCTGTGCAACAAACATATTAATGTGAGTAAGATAATCTGTGCTCGATGTTTACAAATCTAAGTGAAATGAGTTTGGGTAGAATATCCCGTACAAATATATAATAGTTTAACCTTAGAAATTGGGGCGATCATCGTGCGACAAATTTGCACAATAAGTCGTGAGCATGAATAGTACCTATGACCTTGTGAGCTGACCTAGTAATTAGGCAAACGACCTTATGCTAAGTGAAAGGACTTGTGTGACTGACTTTAGAGTATTGCTTGAGCAAGCCATAGAACTGGGGCAGCAAGACTAATAGTTAGACTTGGAACGGTATGTGTGTGCTATGTTTGACACAAATAGAATAGACGATAGGACATGGACGCTAGTCGGTAGATCGAATAGATCGCGCTTGATGGTAGTGCAATGCTTGATTGAGTATGATTTGGAAATAACTTGGATTTATTTGACCATGTCAGAGGTATCATTGTGATTCGTAAGACGAGAACTCTGGATATTTTTGCGAGTAGCTTGTCCGATTTCATTATTGCTAAGTTTGGTTGACTGTATATGTTTTGAGGGATTCTTTGAACATGTGCACGATCGAAGACTCAGTGATATGTTGAACTCGAGTGCAAAGACTTCGCTATCGCTAAGTTGGTTGACATATATATGTTTGGGGGACGCCTTGAATATGTGTACGATCCAAACTCAGTGATGTGTTGAACTCGAATGTTGTTACAAGTGAATGTGTTAGAATTATATGGACAAGTATAATGATTTGGATAAGTTTGTCTCAGTCCTAGATCATCATTTGAGATTGATCATAACGTACCCCATGTTAAGTGATATATGTTCCATGCTAAGGCATAGTAGAGACCGAGTCAAAGCTTGGATTGAATGATAGAGTCAATCAATAAGACAGACCCAATACACACGTGACATAGATTGTTATGCTTGAGATAGATTCGATTATATACGATAGAATAATTTGCGCTCAGGAAGTCTCGAGGACGAGATTTATTCTGAGTAGTGTATAATGTAACGACCTATTCTGTTCAAGCGGAGAGCCGATTCAAATGGCACTAGTGCAACGATCCAACCCGCTTTGCTCAGTTAGAAGACTTGCTTAAGGCAAAGTATTTCATACTTGGCCTTTCAGGAGTTCAGACTTAGAATTTCAAATGCGCGCTCAGAGTATCGCTCGACCGAGAGGTGGGTGGCTACGATGAACTTGTCTTTGCTTAGCCTGCACACATAAAACTTGGACGATACATGCTATTCGCTAGGCGAATCACCCCTTGCATGCTAATAAAGAATAAAATGTACCTAGCTAAGGGAATAATCCCATCTTGTATTGCTTGTGTTAGAACATGGAAATGAAACTTGGCTTATAGTTGGACCATCGCATGCTACCTTAGCTTCGTGCAAGTAGACTCCGCAAATGCCTCTACTTAGATCATTATATACTCTTTGTAGTGTACTGCTTCACTTGTTTACACTGCTCGTCTTATGGATTATGTCACCCGATATGCCCATGTACGATTTTACTCCCCGCACTACCCCTTAGACCCGTGCTAACATAAAGGCTTATGTTCTAAGGTAGACTATATAGTTATTTTCTTATGCTTATGTTTTATATAAATTCAATGCTTGCCTGTTACATGCTAACTTATACTCGTTTGCCTCATTTTAATGCTTGTCATATGAACATGCCATAAATCATCATACTTTACTATCTATGATTGGCTTAGTTGAGGCAGAAAGGCTATCAAGATAGTCATTCTGAACGAAGTATAGAAATATTAAAAGTATTCAGGACAGCAAGGTCGACAAGGCATTTTCCGAACTAGGGGACTGCATCATGGACAGTTAAGCAAGATAACATCATGGCATCTCTAGAATTAACACTCGTTCTGTACTGAATCTAACGGCTCTGGGAGACGATATTGTACCTGATAGATCCTGACTAAAATCTGAATCTATAACTGTACCCATGCCTGCGAGAATCTGGAATACTTGAGGATACGCGCAGTCACGGACAACTTGTGCATAAGGGGGATTTTTAAATTCAAGTTCCGCGGACAGTCGTCGAGGCACTGGGGCCAATCTGATCTAGACGGAATCAACTGGTAGTCGTCTGTTATCGACGGGATGGGTGCAATACCACCCATATTATATATTGCTTGCACACCATATTTGTCTCAAGACTACACCGTCCACTGTGGAAGTCATGCCAGTGACCTTCTGTCATATAGATTAAGTTGGCTCGATTACGTCAACCCGCGTGCGAGTTATTTGCATTATAGGCAACTGCTCTATGTAACTCATATGTATCTATATCTGCATCTGAATACCAAAAACTTCTGAGTATAACACATCTAAGTAATCCTTGTAACTCGTACACTTGAATAAGAAACCCGCTCGTGATACTGTTTTTGCTTATGCGATTTTCGTAGATTTCATTATATATATACTCGTGCATAGTTCAACTTTGTTTACCTTGGACAGGGAAGGACAGGTGGTAAGTTGGTAAGTATCGCCATATTACTCATATATCACACGGCGCACTGCCACATAAGTTAGGCTTTTCATTATGTCATAAATCTGATCCTAAGGCAAGACTAGAAAGATAACTTAATAGATGGTGCACGAAACCTATATAACGTATTTGAATTTATCGAGAGGACAAGAAGCCTCCCTACTAGTGCATTCATGTACTGATAACCCACCAGATTATTTGCAGGATGCGGAAGAACCTCGTTCGGTACGGAAACCCCCTTCGTGCGTGCTAAGGCATGGAGTTCGCTCTGGAGCCTTGGAGTGTTGCGTCCAGAGCTGAAGCGCATATACAAGACATAATGTTGGAACATCGCCTATGTATTATTCCATAATTGTAGCCACTTGGCACGCTTTAATTATTTCGAGAGAGAGGGCTTGAGCAACTTGTAATCTCGGCCTAGCACCGCTTGTAATACTAATTCAAATATTAATAAAGAGCTTGTTTTACTTGCATACTTATGTTATTCAATCCTTCCACTATGACGAATTTATGAACTTGTTACCAATTACCTATTCGTTTCTTATTCTGCTGCATTCAGACTATCTATGTGACTCTATGGCTTAGTCATTTCTTCGCCCGTTCGGATTCATGGCCTTGTACGGGAGAAGCTTGTGCTCATGCGGTATCACGTCTAGATGGGAACGATCGTTCTGCAGGAGTGCCAGCACGGTGATTCGCGTCTAGCGGGGACGGCCGATTCCGAGGGAGATCGGGGCGTGACAACTATTTCCTTTCTACGAAGTCTTTTTCTCGCATCCACGTTCTTCCCACGATAATTTATTCTCGTAGTTATTTTTTTCGCTAGGTTGTCTTCTCGCGGTCATGTTCTCCCCTCGATATCCTGCTTCATCTAGTTTGTTTGTTTCAAGCAACAAAGTAGTTTAAGTTACACTCCTTATGCTTCTTTATTAAAAATATTTTAAAGAAAGTTGTCCTTGAAAACATTGAAGGGTGTCACGACCCGCACCTGGTGTAAGGGTACAAGTCGGGAACAACACCCAGCCTACGCTGTAAAATCGGCGGTAGAACGTTGTCTGGGTAATCTATCTAGCAATATAATGAGCCACCAACAATAACAATATACTCAATCACAGATCTAAGATAGAACAAGCACGAATATGATAAAAAATAGAATAGTCACATACAACTCATGAGTCTAAAATAATAACATCAATGAGTCTGAAAGAATACTACAAAAAATAAGCATGAGACAAATTCAGTACAAGAATACTAAGAAGCTACTCAACCTGGGTCATCTGTCTCAGTTGGGATAAGTCTCTCCTGAGCCATGGTCTCTGACTCTAAACTCACAATATCATGAGGTCCATAATGTGTAGGGTACCAGTCCTCAGTATTATCTGAGAAAAATATATCCAGTCAGAAAAGGAGCAGAGTACATCTCCAACAGCAGTTCTAATCAATGATAAAAACTATGTAACAGAAAATAGATGTAAATATACAAGATGCAACAAGAGATATACAATACGAAAATACTGGAATAATACAAAAATGAGCAATATGACAATGAACAAGAATACTCTTCCACATACATATATATGTACATAATTGTAAAAGCCCATATTTTTAAATATTATTTAATTAATTAATTATTGGAATTTATTTATATTAGTTTAGTTAATTAGAAAATGTGACTTAATGATTTAATTACCTAGATAATTAATCATTTAGAATTATTGCACAAAGTTATATTATTTTATTTTAGGAATATTTGCAGAAGAAGGATAGATTTTTTAGAATTTATTTGGGTATATTATTTTCTGAATTTGTTATACCTTAAATATATATATATAAATAAATAAATAAATAAATAGTATAACAATAATAATAATAATAATAATAATGTTAGTAATAATAATAATTATAGAAATAGTAATAATAATAATAAGTAATAGTTATAATAATATTAGTAATAATAATAATAATAATAATAATAATAATAATAATCAAAAGGAAAAAAATGAAAAGAAAAGAAAAAGAAAAAGAAAAAGAAAAAGAAAAGATAGTAAAAGAAAAAGAAACGAAAAAAATAAAAACCTTAAACCCTAACCCGTCTAAAGCCCAAACCCACAACCTTAAACCCGCTAACCCATTTCCAAATCCCCCCCCCCCCCGTTGTAGCCCAGACCCGCACGGAAACTACCCCCCCCGCAGTTTCCCCTCTCTCTCTCTCTCTCTCTCTCTCTCTCTCTATATATATATATATATATATATATATATATATAAACCCAAACCCTAACCCTCCGCCTCCGCGCTGACCTGACGCCGACTCGACGCCGCCGGAGCTCCGAACCGATCTGACGCCGGCCGCACGCTCGCCGTCAACCGCACACCGCGACAGCAGGAAATCGCAGCAGCGAACCTTCCTTCGTGCGTAGATTTCTGCCTCCTCGCTCAACCAAATTCTGATTCGTCTTCGCCAGTATGATTTCCACATTTCCCTCTCTAAATTTCGTATATTTGTTTTCATCGTTCAGCGCTAAACCCTAGGTAAAAATCGATGCCAAGTCGAGAAAAAACTACGTCATTTAATTTCAGAAAAACTGTTGCAACCACCCCTGTTTAAAGACTCGTATCTCCCACCACAGAGATCCAAACTTAGAAATTTCTTTTGCTATGTGAAGACCACCTAACCTAGATTATTTTCTGTCAATTACATTATTTTAGTTAGTGTTATATGCAGAATTAAATTAGGTTGAAAACCCATAAAAACTTGTTTTTGAAACACAAAAATTTGTGATACGGAGCGTGCCCCGCCAAGCGGGATCGCCCCGTCATAAAATATTTGCACCGAAAGGCGCGTATGGTCTGTCCAGACGTGTGGGCTATTGCAGAAACTGATTTGGACGCGTGTGCACGTCGAAATCAATCTGTATCCGCGAAAAGTCCCCGTATCACGACTTTTGTAAAATATCGCACCATTTAGTATACGCTCGTCAGAATACGACAAAACTTATGCCATTGGATTCGTGGTATCACGCTGATCCTGTGACCCAAGTTTTACGCAATTCTGAGACAGTTGACCAAGTCGCCTATTTGCGGGTCCCACGGTTGACTTTGTGGACAAATTTGTGTTCGGCTCACCGGAATCCAAAATTGGACATACTGTTGAGTTCGTACTGACATTTAGAATTGGTTTGACCTATAATTTGTCCATTTTAGAGACCTTTATCCCTTGCACACTTTTTGGTGCAAAGTGGGCCACATGTGAACCCCGTTTTGACCTAAAATTACCGTTTTGCCCCTGTGTCCAAATTGGACGAAAGGGTAGTGTTTTCTAGCTATCTCACTTATTCTGGGAACGTTGGTGATGTTTATTTCAGCATCCGGAGACATATATTCGGAGGCCATAGTTTCTGATCTTGTGCGCTTGACTCCTGGACGTTACACTTTGCAGCTCTCTTGCCAGGCAAGATACCTTGCCAAATTGCTTATAGTACTTTACATGCTTATTATATTTCTGTATATTCATTGCATGTGTGTTTTCTTTCAGTCATAAGTATATGCTATATATATATATATTGACACACACTTGAATAGTATCATGGGAGGGGAGGACAATCATTAGGCGTATGGGCTATAACCACTCTGGTAAACCGTAGTAGCTAGCACACACTATGGTAGTCGTATCCGATGGTCGCTACCCCCGTGGTATATCGGCTGATAGTGTCATGATGGTCGCTACCTCCGCGGTATGACGGCTGATGATGTCCCTGACATGTGTGTGAGTTGTGAGATTAGATAGAGTAGCCTACCCCTGCCCATACGTCAAAAAATTGTCCTCATTATACATTTTATATATATTGTCTTGTACAGCGTACTTATATATTTTCCATCTATATTGCATGTTTACTATATTCAATTGGCATGCTTCTATGTATCTTGTTACGTCCCTCTGAGGACCTGGTCCCTTTTCAAGTGTAGATGTTCATGACTATTCGCAGGAGTACGGATCAGGACTTACTACTTATCTCTTCCGAGGAGGTCTTACCTTCTGAGCATCATTGATTATCTCTAGCGATGGATCTTTTAGCTGATACACTTCTATCATCACCTTATATTATATTGGATATTTTACTCTTCTCTCTTATTTTAGTTTTGGATATAGTCTTTGGTAGTGGATTTGTCTCCACCCGACTATTATTTTGGATTATTCAGACTCATCATTCTAGTTTAGTTTTTTTTTTTTTGTGACTTGTTGTGTCGATGAGATTAGTATTTCTGTGACTTGCGACAATATATATACCACATGTGAGTTTATATTCATATTATAGCGTACGTGTGTATTGCGGTATCCATAGATTGGAGTTGCCATATACATACGGCTGGCATGCTTACATGTTCCTAGTCCTACGTATTTTGGGACTGGGGCGTGACATATTTTTGTGGTGGCCCATGCAGGTCGAGAGCATATTGTCTCGATTACGTTACTGTACCGGGCAAGCCTGCGCATAGGATTAGAATATAGGATCTCATCCACTTATTTAATCATTATCCTTGATTTTATTTCGTATTCTCATTTGATTGCTTGCATTGCATCTTGCTTGATCCCTCTCAACGTCAATCTTATCTTTCCTTCGTGCTTGATAGGGGGTTAGGAAGATGATTTCTACCAGGTATATACACTCTAGTATTAAATAACACTAATAGTTAAATTATTGTAAGTTGGATAGTATGTCTCATAAACCTAGTAACACATAGTCCTGTTGACTCATTAATGAAGTATAATTGAATGACACCAACTATAGGCTTGCATAAAAAGATAGTGTTTATCCAAACTGTAGAACTTAGAGACCCAAACCCCTATTTGGTTGACTTTAGACTTAGACAAGAAATTAGTATAGAAACTGTAGAGGCACAACACCGATCTTCTTGGTGAACTTAAATTATTCTGTACCTTCCTCCATCATAATCCAACGTACTTATATTTTTTTTGTACTACCTCGACTTATGCTGCTATTATAGCCTAGTTTTGCTAGCTTATTCTTTTATTGAGCTTGTTCATGACATATGTATTATTGGGGGCCCACACTAATACGTTGTCTAAATCAGATTCAGTGCATTATGGTCTGATCAAACTTAGTGCACTTGGTTCGCTCTTTGTATCACTACTTTACATGGATTGAGATATAGTTGACTCAACTTGTTAGACGAATATACTTGCCCTTTAGACTGGTCAGAGCATATCATGTCAGGTACATAACTTTTCTGATGTGAACATACGAATAGAAATTTACCAAAATAAGATTTTAATCCACAACTGCCTTGGCAACTCCCTTTCAAATTCTCTAATCCCTTTGAATCCCGTACTTATATTCTATCACCTCCTTCTTGAATTATTTATTATTATTTTCTGTCTTCCCCTATTTCGGAAAGACGAACGTTCGTGCTTAGTATAAGTTTAATACACAGATAGTGCTAGATATACCTCATAGGCCAAGCACTCATGATGACAAATAAGAGAGCGCAGGCACAAAAAGTCATAGATACAGGTACGACCTTTAGTTATGTTTTCCATTTCATACTCACGACCCCCTTTATGACACGAGATCTTAGGTGCATAGTAGACGTAGAACTATATATATGGTAGTTTAGCAGTTATGAGGATATATTGATATTCTACCCAGATGGCATATACGCGATGCTAATAGATAACGCGAGTAGCAGTAGTAGTACTCTTTCCCTATCACCATCTCGCCCCCTTGGGTGGCTCATCTTCTCTACCATCTTCATCCCTTATATCGTGCTTAACTCTTCTTATCATAGTCATATCCTTTCGTACCATTATGAATTGTTTGAATTACTTCAACCTCACCCTTATTTTGTTAGTTAAAAACATAAATAGTTTAGTAAATGATTAACAACTAAATGATGAGTACATAATGATAACCCTTATGTATATGCACTATAGCAATATTTGTATCCTCTTATTATTTTAAAAATCATGTATAGCATCCCTTAGTCTAATAGGAATAAGTTGGATTGTTGAATTAGTTTATACTTCTAAAAGTTTTATAAGTTAGTCAAGACCTTAATTGTTGCCCAAAAACTTAGACTAAGATTAGGAAAGAGTTGAAGGCACTTGTTACGAACTGACAAACTATGATAATTCGCTAGCGAAGTAGCGACAGCTGTAGCTAGACCGTTATAGTAGAGTAGTCGAAGTATTTGCAGACATACTAGTCAGGTGGCATGGCAGTATTAGACTACGATACTTGACGGTTACAAAAAAAATTATGGTTATGAGATTCCAGATAGGTATCCCAAGATTCTCGACCCAATAAATAAATTCGTCTTACAACCGAGACAATAGCCGCAAGAGACTTTGACTACTAGTAGAATTCTTGTAAGTTGGGTAGTATAGATACGTTAGAAATAGAATAGTGTATGGACAATAAATGAGAAAGTGTTAGAATGACAGACCATGACTTTTAGGAAGCACTGCTAGATAGCAGTGAAGTATAATAGCTATAGTAATTTATTATGAATATAGGTTAGTATTAATTTCGAGGACAAAATTTTTATAAGTTGGATAGAATGTAAAATCCCATATTTTTAAATATTAATTAATTAATTAATTATTGGAATTTATTTATATTAGTTTAGTTAATTAGAAAATATGACTTAATGATTTAATTACCTAAATAATTAATCATTTAGAACTATTGCACAAAGTTCTATTATTTTATTTTAGGAATATTTGCAGAAGAGGGATAGATTTTTTTAGAATTTATTTGTGTCACGCCCCAGTCCCAAAATATCGAGGGACTGGACACGTGGCAATGGCCAACAGCACACGCCGATGGACAAACCCAATTTAATGGATCCATCGGGGCGTACTTAAGTTGTAATACAATAATAAGGGTCTAGATAGACTAATCTCATCCACAAAAATGAACACAACAATATCAGAATCATAAAGCAAGATCAATCTTAATAAAATATAAACTCAGAAAATAACCCGATAATGAGTCTGATACATCTGTCAAGATACAAGAATAAAGATAACCACCGCAATTACTGAGTAGGGAAACAGTATATGCTCAGAAGATACCCTCAGGGATCACTCGTCTACTGGATCTGGTACTGCTCCGGTGTCTGATCCTGCTCCTGTCCCGTATACCTCGGGATAGATCTCGTCTGCAAATCCTGGGGACATAATCTTGATCCAGGTCCTCAGGGGACATAGTAAGGTACAAAATAACTTAAGCCAAAATAAATGTAGTAAAATAGTCAATGAAATAAATAGGGTAAATATGTAACCATCTATGTGAAATGCAAGTGAGAGCATCACTAGTACTCAGGTTGAGACCACTACAAGCTCTGTGTCTGGGAGCCTGTAGCAGAGTTTACTATATATTTTACTATGTATTTTACTATATAGTATATATATGAAATCAGCCTGTAGCCTGTGTGTCTCTCCCCACCTAATGTAACCACACGTCTCATGTCCATAACGTCTCATGTTCATGTCACGCGAGATTATATCTAATACAACAAGTCATATAATGTCTATGAATACAATGTCTATGTCATGTAACCTATATCCTATACAGAATCACCATGAATATTTCAGGAAGATTCTGTCTTATGAATAGTGTCAAGTGTCCTGGGTTATGATGTACTTGATAAGACAAGTACGAGAATGTAAAAGGGTGTCGATATCCATCTCTAGGTGACGTTACACAACTCCGCGTACGGTGTTGGCACCCGACTATTAATCAGACGCTAAGTAAAGTCACATGGTCCTAGGTCAAGCATGTACAAAATATAAATAAATCAAGAAAATATATAACAAGAACTGCAATATTGGCAAGGTACACTTGCCTGGGGGTTTGAATACCAACAGTTGTCCCTGTATCAGTGGATTCTGCAGGTACTCCTCCAAAAGCTGTAATAAATATCACCAACAGTCTCAAAAAATATCAAATAGCTAGAAACGCATATCCTTGAGTCCAATTTGGACACAGGGGCAAACATGACAGTTTCTGGTCAAAGCGGGGTCCACATGTGGGCCGCTTCACACTGAAAAATGTGTCAGGGTCAAAGGTCTCCAATTTTATCAAAATTAGTGTCAACAAGTCTAGAACGATGATACGTACCCAACGAAACTTCCAAAATTGGATTCCGATGAGCCGATCACAAAATCGCCAGTCATGTAGAGCCGCGGGGCCCACGATACACGATTTTATCAACGTTCTCATAATCGAACCAAACTTGGGTCACAGGACCAGCGTATTGCTACGAGTCCGATGGCATAAGTTTCGTTTCGATCCGACGTGTGTACACAAAGTTATAATATGTTCCAGAACAGGCGAATACGGGGCGTTGTCGGTGGATACGCGTTGATTCCGGTGTGCACGCACATCCAAATCAACTTCTGTGAAATCCCGCACGTCCATATCAACGGCGCGCACCTTTTGGTGAAGACCGTGCGCGACCAAGTTGTCCCGTTTGGCGGGGCGCACTCAGTTCCGGGGGAAAATAGGGTATTGATTTTCCTGTTTTTGGATCACGGTTCGCGATCGCCACAGGACGCGATGCACCGAGCGGGTTGCACGGGCATCGAGAGGGTCACACAGTCTACGCGTCACAACTGACAGAATAAAAAATGGAGCAACGAGGAGAGAGAATGGGTTACCTGAACAGGGCTCCGTGAAACGGGGATTTTCGTGTCCGTGGGTCATCTTGACACACCGACACGGGGCTGTGTCGTGTCCGGGTCAGGGTATTTATGTGTCCGGGTCAGGGATCGATGCCGGAGATGGCTGCGGTCGGTGGACACGGCGGAGGCGGCGGGGGGCTGCTCGGCGAGGCTCGAGGTGGCTAGGGCAGGGCAGCGGGTGGTGGAGTGGCTCTGGTTCGTCGGCAAGGCAGAGGAAGGTGGAGTCGGGGAAGGAGGAAGAGGGAAGATGGGGGCTCGGGGTGGCTAGTGCTCAGGCGGCCGGGGTCGAGTCAGGGCGGCGAGGGGGCTAGGCAGCGGAGGAAGGAGAAGGGAAGGCGGAGCGGGGCTGAGGGTGAGGCGGTGCTGGGCTGGGCTAGGGCGGAGGAGATGGAGTCGGGGAAGGAGGAAGAGATGGTGGCGAGGTCGTTCTGGTCGGGGCGGAGGACGGTGCGAGTCGGGGACGGGCGGAGGGCGTCTGGAGGAGGAAGACGGTGGTGGACGGAAGTCGAGCGAAGTTGATGGAGAAGGAAGATGACGGAGAGGAGAGAGGGCCAGGCGGAGGGCGGCGTGGCAGAGGAGAGAGGGGAAAGGTTCCGGCGGAGCTAGGGTTCAGGCGGCGGATTGCGGGGTTAAATAGGGGCCGGAACAGTATTTCCGTTCGGATTAGGTTTAGGGTTCAGATTGGGTAACGGGTCCGGGTCTGGGTCGGGTTCATTTCGGATCCGACCCGACCCGTTAAGAGTGTGTTTGGTCCGGTTCGGTTTAACAGCGGTTTGGGTCGGTTTGATTTATTTAAGAATAAACCGGGTTCAGTCAGGGTTTAATTAGGTTTAAATATACATTAGTTTTTAGGGCTTTAAAAATATTTTTGGGGTCCAATAAATTCACAAAAAATTATCTTATGTCCAGTTTTTCATTTTACACCCAAAAATATTATTTTTATAATATTTTAATATTATTTAACATCATTTAAAAATCATTTAATTACAAAACACCTTAGTTTTAATTAGTTAAAAATACCAGAAAAATTCTAGAAAATTATGAAAAATAAATTTTAAAAATTTTGAAAAAAATCAGGGGGTTTACAATTTGGGTATATCATTTTCTGAATTTTTTATACCTTATATATATATATATATATATATATATATATAGTATAATTATAATAATAATAATAATGTTAGTAATAATAATAATTATAAAAATAGTAATAATAATAAGTAATAGTTATAATAATATTAGTAATAATAATAATAATAATAATAATAATAATAATAATAATAATAATAATAATAATAATAATAATAATAATAATAATCAAAAGGAAAAGGAAAAAAAAGAAAAGAAAAAGAAAAGAAAATGAAAATGAAAATGAAAAGAAAAGAAAAAGAAAAAGATAGTAAAAGAAAAAGAAAGGAAAAAAAATAAAAACCTTAAACCCTAACCCGCCTAAAGCCCAAACCCACAACCTTAAACCCGCTAACCCATTTCCAAATCCCCGCTGTAGCCCAGACCCGCATGGAAACTACCCCCCCCCCCCCCCCCCGCGATTTCCCTCTCTCTCTCTCTCTCTCTCTCTCTCTCTCTCTCTCTCTCTCTCTCTATATATATATATATATATATATATATATATATATATATATATATATATATATATACATATATACATATATATATATATATATATATATATATATATGTATACCCATAAACCCAAACCCTAACCCTCTGCCTCCGCGCCGACCTGACGCCGACCCACCATCGTCAGAGCTCCGAGCCTACCTAACGCCAGCTGCATGCTCGCCGTCAACCGTGCACCGCGACAGCAGGAAATCGTAGCAGCGAACCTTCCTTCGCGCGTAGATTCCCGCATTCTCGCTCAACCAAATTCTGATTCGTCTTTGGATTCGTATATCATGCTAGTCATGTGACCCAAGTTTTACGCGATTCTGAGACAGTTGACCAAGCCGCCTATTTGCGGGCCCCACGGTTGACTTTTTGGGCGAATTTGTGTTTGGCTCATCGGAATCCAAAATTGGACATACCGTTGAGTTTGTACTGACATTTAGAATTTGTTTGACCTATAATTTGTCCCTTTTAGAGACCTTTATGTAGCGCCCCGTTCTCCCGGTGCGGAGAGCGCGGCTATGAAACACAAGACGGTATCATTCGATTGGGATAGATTAAAACAAGAACTCGTCCTCGTTATAGATTTGTTTCTTCGAAATCGATTCCCATATTCAGTGGACCATGCCCCAAGGATCGACTTAGCGGCAGAGTCAGGAGGGACCTCTCCGCTGCTATCTTTTATTGCCTCAGTTTTTGATGTCCCTTGTTGCTTTCGTGCTTTGAGTTGGTTTTGGGATTTGCTTGTTTTCCTTGAACGGTTTCGATGGTTTTCATTGTTTTCGTTCTTTGAACTGCATTTCAATTTCGAGATTGGAAAGAGTGGAAGGAGTATTGATCAAGCTGTTCGTGATGCAGGTGAACGAGCAGTAGGCGGCTTGCGAGCGGAGTCGTGAAGCGCCTCTTTCCTTCTCCTTTCCTTCCAACCAAGTGAGTGGCTACCATCCTGATTAGCTAGCCCTGCTTCCAAGTCTTCACACCAAAACTCTTGCATTCTTATTGCCCCGATCTAACGATACCAAGTAATAATAAAAGATACCAAGATAAAAGAGAATAGACTTGGTAATACTGCTTGTCAATCAAACTTGTGAACGATTACTTGTATACATGCTAGTTCGTTTGGAATGTTCATTATATGCTTCAAGTTTAGATAGAATGCATATCTTCTATGAATATTGTTATGCATATGGAACACACTTTTCTTTGCCATAGATGGATCTTAAAGACTATACAAAGACTGTTGTGTATGAAACTTGTATCGTGCTAGAATTTATCTTGAAACGTGCATGGATTGATGGAAAACTTAACGAACGTTTTGATCACGGACAACTTGTGCACAAGGTTTTGGAGGTTTCGCGGACGGTCGCCAGGGCGCTGGGACCGATCCGATCCGGACGGAACATATGGATTAGTCAATTGGAATTGAGGAAGTAAACGGCATGTGGCGGGGCTCGCCACCTGCGTCACATATCGTTTTCTATCCCGTGACTATAACTCGTCCCTTTGTGGCATCAAGCCAGTAATCTAAATTGTATATTTAAACCTGTTGCAAACTAACTTGTGTCTTCGTGGCAGGAAAGGCATGGTAAGTATTGTGCAGGTGATTCAGACGGACAGGTAAAATCTACCGAACGGTGGCACGTTCATTTTAGTAAATTCTATATGCTGCTTACTTGTAAATGAACTAAGGCAAGATAGAAACCCACAAATTTGCATGCTTCATTAAAACAACGTGTTGATTGGTATAGTCAGGTTAGCTCGCCTTCACCAGTATGTTTCGACATGCTGACCCTCGTTGAAACAGGTTCTCCGCACTAAGGCGAACCGAGCGAGGAACCGAAGTCGTCTTTCCGATCCAGTCCAGCTGTTGGCGCATCTTCACCGCGCCCCTTGAAGCATTTTGAAGTCAGAAGCTTGCAACTCTTCATACACAATGTAGCTTCGTGGCAAAGCCGTCCTCCAGTCCGGAGGTCTTTATCATTTTGAGTTTATAAAGGGATGTAATGTTCAGGACTGCTATCTCATTTTGAGTCAACACTTTTGTAAGTCGTTCGGCATATTAGCTGACTCATTCAGGAGTTTGTAATAGATGTTCATTATCAATAAAGAGAACTTTTTCATGTTTTAAATCTGTGTTTCAATTTATCTGCGTACTCTAAATATGTGCTTGCTATGCAAATCATTAAAGCCTTGTGCGGGCGCAACCCCAGGCCCGCACGGCGGTCACGATTCGGGGGACGCCTCAAATGATTCTACGAAATCGGGTCATGACACTTTACCCCTGGCATGCTTTTCGGTACAAAGTGGGTCACTTGTGGACCCCGCTTTGACCTGAAATTACCGTTTTGTCCTTGTGTCCAAATTGGACGAAAGGGTAGTATTTTCTAGCTATCTCACTTATTCGGGGAACGTTGGTGATATTTATTTCAGCATCCGGAGACATTTATTCGGAGGCCGTAGTTTCTGATCCTGTGTGCTTGACTCCTGGACGTTACACTTTGCAGCTCTCTTGCTAGGCAAGATACCTTGCCAAATTGCTTACAGTACTTTGCATGCTTATTATATTTATGTATATTCATTGCATGTGTATTTTCTTTCAGTCATAAGTATATGCTATATATATATATGTTGACACACACTTGACACATAGTATCATGGAAGGGGAGGACAATCATTAGGTGTATGGGTTATAACCACTCTGGTAAACCGTAGTAACTAGAACGCACTATGGTAGTCGTGTCTGATGGTCGCTATCCCTGCGGTATGTCGGCTGATGGTGTCACGATGGTCGCTACCCCCACGGTATGACGGCTGATGATGTCCTTGAAGTGTGTGTAAGTTGTGAGATTAGATATAGTAGCCTACCCCTGCCCATACGTCAAAAAGTTGTCCTCATTATGCATTTCATATAGATTGTCTTGTACAACGTACTTATATATTTTCCATCTATATTGCATGTTTACTGTATTCAATTAGCATGCTTCTATGTATCTTGTTACGTCCCTCTGAGGACCTGGTCCCTTTCCAGGTGTAGATGTTCATGACTATTCGCAGGAGCACGGATCAGGAGTTACTACTTATCTCTCCCGAGGAGGTCTTACCTTCTGAGCATCATTGATTATCTCTAGCGATGGATCTTTTAGCTGATACACTTCTATCATCACCTTATTTTATATTGGAGATTTTACTCTTCTCTCTCATTTTAGTTTTGGATATAGTCTTTGGTAGTGGATTTGTCTCCACCCGACTATTATTTTGGATTATTCAGACTCATCATTCTAGTTTAGTTATTTCTTTTCTGTGACTTGTTGTGTGGATGAGATTAGTATTTATGTGACTTGCGACAATATATATACCACATGTGAGTTTATATTCATATTACAGCGTACGTGTGTATTGTGATATCCATAAATTGGAGTTGCCATATACATACGGCTAACATGCTTACGTGTTCCTAGTCCTACGTATTTTGGGACTGGGGCGTGACAATAATAACTATATATGACATAACATACATATATATAGTATCATTTATATAACAACATATATACGTATACGTATATATAATCACAATATATATACATATAACATATAAGTATAAATATAACAACATATATATATATATATACACACACACACACACACACACACACACACACACACACACAAACACACAACATATATACTATATATATACACTATAATATATATATATATATATACAACAACATTAATAGTTCTTACATATGTAGAATAATAGCTACATAAATATATACACACATAGATATAATAGGTACAATAGATCTAAGACACATCAATACATAAATATATAAACATAATAATAATATATATATATATATATATATATATATATATATATATATATATATATATATATATATATATATATATAATTACACATCACAATGACTAAGAGCACAAGAGATATATATATATATATATATATATATATATATATATATATATATATATATATATATATATAATTACACATCACAATGACTAAGAGCACAAGAGAAATAGATCTAGAAATTAAATTGCACAACACATGGAGTGTATCACACCCGTATCCCACTAGATCTAGGATACGCTTGCGACACGAGTCCATCATACATCCAAACGTACCCCGAAGGACACGAGCAAGTCTAATATATTATTTATGAATAATACGAAGAGTCAAACATAAATCTACGTGTCCGTGTCAAAATATGACATGCTCAAAGTCCCGTGTCGGAGGAAAACCCCCCCAATCAACACGTATCATCAAATTATTAGGATACGACCTACATGTACCCAATTATGGATACGACACTAGCCTCAAACACACAAGCACATGCCAAATTGATCTATTGGTCCACACACAACAAATTTTAATCTCGAAATTCCCCAAAAATTGACACAAAAAGCACCATAAGTTTCTCAATAGGCCTCCTATGAACACAAAACCAAATCCTATGTGTAGCCTATGTATATGGGTTGATTTATCATAGTTAAATCACATATTTAGAACTTGATTTAAGGGGGAAAATTGAATTGTACCTATTGAGAGATGGATTCCCAATGCAACCTCCAAATGTGATAAAATTGGCCTCCAACTTATAGATTCTTGCTCCTCTTTGTAGATCCTTGCTTCCTCCTTCTAGATCCTTACTCCACTAGTCTCCAATGGTGATTTGGGAAGTAATTGAGATAAATTTTGGTAGGAAAATGATATGGGAATGAAGGAATTTGGTTGAGAAAAATTCTAGATCTAGTTTGCAAATGAAAGAGGAGAGAGAAATATTCCCCCCCCCCCTCTTTAATAGGCCGGCCCCTTACCCCTTCCTCAAGTCACTATATAATGTCCATTATACCCCTTGGGGCCTCTCATGAAGAAATAATTAAGGAGGAAAACTTCTAGTCTAATGGTTTAATTAAATTAATTATCCTCCTAATCAATGGATTTCTAAATGGGCTCAATTCTAACAATTAATATATGTTGGTCCATGAGTCTAAACTAAACTAGTTAGGTCCACTAACACAAGTCCAAAATAAATAAATAACATCTAACAATAATTAAATAATACAACAAGAATTATTTATCAAGCATAATATTTAATTAATTATGAAATTACTAAAATACTCTTTTCTCTAAAATGTGGTAGTGACAAGTCTACCCTCCTTAAAATAATTTTATCCTCGAAATTCAAAGACGAAAACTACCCCCAAAAAATAACAGAACATAACAAATGAACAGAACTATAGAACAGAACTAATTATGGAAGAACGTACCTTAAGGCACAAACAAATATGGATAACGTTATCGCATTTCATCCTCTCTCTCTCCCAAGTAGACTCCCCTAGAGAGTGATGCCTCTATGTGATGCGTACTATAGGAATAGTCTGGTTTCTCAGCACCTTCTCTCTCCGATCCAGAATCTCAAATGACTGCTCTGAATAGCTAAGAATAGGGCCCACCTCTATCTCCGAGTGGTCCAAACATGACTAGGATCTGCCATGTACCGTCTTAACTGCGATAAGTGAAACACGTTATGCACTCCCTCCAATGCAGGTGGCAAGTCCAGTCTATAAGCAACTGCACCGACCCTTTCTAGAATAGTAAAAGGTCCGATGAATTGCGGACTAAGCTTCCCGCCTCCACCGAAGCGAATCGTGCCTCATATCAGAGAAATCCTCATAAACACCAAACCACCCACCTAGAATAACACACAACCTTAAGAACTTAATCTATAACAAACAACCAATAACAAGCACAAAACAAAAATCTAAAACTATACCTCAAACTCCAAAGGTCTTCGGTGGCTATCAGCCCAATGCCGTTGTCTGTCCTGTGCCACACGAAGTCTGTCTCTGATCAACTGAACCTTCTCTGCTGCATCTACAACCATCTCTGGCCCAAACAAAACTCTCTCTCCAATATCGTCCCATGACAAGGGAGTACGACATCTCCGACCGTACAGAACTTCAAAAGGTGACATCTCTATACTAGCCTGGTAGCTGTTGTTGTAAGCAAACTCTACCGGTCCTCCCAAGAACCCCCAAAATCTAGTACACAAGTGTGCAACATATCCTCAAGAGTCTGAATAGTCCTCTCTGACTGCCCATCTGTCTGGGATGATATGTAGTACTGAACTTGAGCTGAGTGCCCAAACTCTCCTGTAAACTCTTCCAGAAATGAGAATTAAAACGACTATCCTGATCCAAGACTATGCTGACGGAAACTCCATGTATCCTGACGATCTGCCTTACATACATCTCTGTCAGCTTCTCCGTAGACAAACCCACCTTGAAAGGCAAAAAGTGGGCCGACTTTGTCAACCTATCAACGATGACCCAAATCACGTCTTTCCCTCTTGGAGATCGTGGAAGTCCGGACACAAAATCTATAGTAATGTGTTCCCACTTTCACTCTGGAATGGGTAATGGCTGAAGTAAACCTTTTAACCTCTGCCTCTCGGCTTTCACCTGCTGGCACACTAAGCATCTGGATACAAACTGTGCCACTTCCCTCTTCATGCCATACCACCACACACTCTCTTGCATATCCCAATACATCTTGTTGGCACCTGGATGCATGGAATAGTGAGAGCGATGCGCTTCCTGCAATACCTCCTAATGCAGCTCTCCACTAGGCATACACAATCTAACTCCATGACGCAAAGATCCATCCTCAGCAATAGTGAAATTATCCTCCAATCCTGCTCTCACCTGAGCTCTGATGCTTCTTAGAGACACATCCTCATACTATGTTGTCTTGATTCTGTCCATCAAATCTGAATGTATCTACAATCCCTACATCTGTATAGCACAATCAAGAACTACTACCTCAATGCCCAAGCTCTCCAAGTCCTCCAACAAATATCGATCATGCGTCAAGAACATAGCTATCGGATACCTGCTCAAGGCATCGGCAACTATATTAGCTTTTCTAGGATGATACTGCAAAGATATATCAAAATCCTTCATTAGTTCCAACCACCGACGCGGCCTCATATTCAACTCTTTCTGCGTGAAAACATACTTCAAGCTCTTGTGGTTTGTGAAGATCTCCACACGCTCTCCGTATAAATAATGTTTCCACAACTTCAGGACAAAGATGACTGCTGCCAACTCCAAATCATGGGTATGATAGTTCTTTTCATGAGGACATAATTGCCTGGATGCATAGGCAATCACTTTACCATTCTGTTGAAGAACACAACCCAAATATTTTTCTGATGCATCACTATAAATAGTGAAACCTTCAGACCCTAGGAGCAGACATCAACCTCTTCTTCAATTCCTTAAAAGCAACCTAGCAATCCTCCGTCCAAACAAACTCTACATCCTTCCTGGTGAGTCTGGTGATCGGCTCGGCAATCCTCGAAAAATCTTGCACAAACTTTCTATAGTAGCCTGCCAATCCCAAGAAACTCCTGATCTCTGCTACCGAACTCGGGGTCTTCCAAGACTCCACTGTTGCGATCTTATTCGGATCCACTAAAATACCATCACTAGTAACAATATGCCCCCAGAACTCTACCTTATCCAAGAAGAACTCACACTTGGACAGCTTCCCATATAGCTTCTCCTTCCTCAGCACATCCAACACAATCCTCAAATGCTCCTCGTGCTCCTGCGGTATCTTCGAGTATATGAGTATGTCATCGATGAACACCACCACGAACTTGTCAATATACTGATGGAACACCTTGTACATCAAGTTCATAAATACCGCCGATGCATTAGTCAAACCAAATGGTATCACCATAAACTCGTACTGACCATACTGAGTTCTAAAAGCAGTCTTCGGTATGTCCTCCAGCTTTACCTTCACCTGGTGGTAGCCTAATCTCAAGTGTATCTTAGAAAATACCTTGGCACCACTCAACTGATCGAACAGATCATCAATCCATGGCAAAGGGTACTTATTCTTGATAGTGAGATTATTCAATACCCTGTAATCAATGTACATGAGCACTGATCTATCCTTCTTTGGTACAAACAATACCGGGGCTCCCCATGGTGTAGAAATCGATCTGATAAACCCCTTATCCTGCAATTTGCCCACCTGCTTCTTCAGCTCAACTAGCTCGTTGTTGTTTACTCTATAGACATATTGTGAAATTGGTTCTGCACCTGGCACCAAGTCTATAGAGAATTCAATATCTCGATCTGGCGGCAATCCTGGCAATTCCTCAAGAAATACATCCAAGAACTCTACTATCAACGGATGTGGCAACTCCTTGTCTTCCATCATAGCTCCACAAATAATGCCTTCTTCCTGCTCTGTAGCTCCTCTAACAAACTCAAACTCTGGCTCTCTTGGCGGACCAAACAAAACTCTACCTCCTCTACAATCTATGCTAGCACGGTGCCTACTCAACCAATCCATCCCGAGTACAATATGATAGTTCGGAAGTGGCATTACAAGTAGACACACACTCAACTTTTGGCCTCCTAGAGTAACTCTCCGATCCTTGCAAATATTATTAACCAGGATAATGCCTCCCCCAGTCATGATCTTACAAGTCCTAAGTAAAGACTTAGGTACCAAACCATGCTTCAGAGCAAAAGAAACAGATCAAAACTATGGAAAGCACCACTATCAAACAAAGCTAAAGCTGGAATGGAATCAAGAAGAATAGAACCTGCGATGACATCTTTGGTGGGTTCTTCCTCCTCGACGGTCATAGCAAACGCTCATCCCTGACATGAACCTCCCTGTTGCTGATGCTGGACATAACGCTGCTGCTGTGTCGGAAGTGGTCCCTTCGGCTGTACTGCAGGTGGTCTCTCTTGTGCCCTCAGAGCTGAAGCTGCTCCCTGAACTGCACGACGAGGATTGGAAGGACACTCCCTCAGTTGATCCCCTTCAGTACCATAATACAAACAAACTCCTAGCCTCCTCCTACAAACTTTCCAGATATGACCGGGCTTCTTGCAGTAGTGGCAGGAAGCTTGCTGTAACTGTCTCTACTACTGTAGTGCCTAGTAAAACGGTGCCCTAGCAGGAGTCTGGTGTTGTTGTGGCTTCTGGAAAGGCCTGGACTAAAAATAAGGACGTTTGGCAGATACTACACTGATGTTTGCCCCCACAAAAGAATCACGGTCTCTCTTGGGCTTCAAACCCAACTCCCACTCAACCTTGAGTGTCTCCGCAAGTATCTCCGAGTATGTCTCATAAAAAGACGGAATGAGGATCTTCACTTCCCAGTTTAGACCCTCATAAAAATGAATAGCCCAAACCTCCGGGTCTCTCACCAAATACTCTGCAAATTGGCTCAACCTGCCGAACTCCGCAGCGTACTCCTCAACAAACATGCTCCCCTGAATGAGGCTCTCAAACTGCCTCCCCAAGTCTAGCATATCTGCAAGAGCGAAGAACTTCTTCTTGAAGAGGTCCTTGAATACCTCCCAAGACTGTCCTACGTCAACAAGAATCGGCTCATTCCTAAACCAAGTGCGGGCGACGTCGAACAGTTGGAGTCCTACCACCTCAACCTTCAGATCCTTAGAAAGACGGGACACCCTCATAAGACGCTCAATGTTCTCGAGCCAATCATCAGCATAGACGATGCCCTCCGTCCCTTTGAAGACTCTAGGCTTCAGCTTCTTGAAGTCCTAAATGTTGCCTGGCCGAAGATGAGCAACTTAAGGAACAACCTGATGCTGGACCGGAACTCCTCCCTCGACTACGGCACAAGCAAGCTGATGAGCACTCTCGATGCCCTGCCATAATCTGATGTGCCTCTGACTGAGCCCTCTGTGCCTCGAGCATCTCACGAAACAGTGTAAACATCTGTGTCACCTCTGCTGGTACGGAAGGTGGAGGTAGAAGCCCCACAGATACAGCTGGCACAGTCCTCTTAGTAGGTAGTAGACCTCCGAAAGCAGTTAACACTCCAATTACCGGAGAAGTGACTGGTGCAGGCCCTCGGGATATCGCAGACCTCTCAGAAGCTGCTCTCCCCTGTTGCGATCTAGTCTTAGGCGGCATCCTGAGACAAAGCGAAAGAAAGAATCAATATGGCACATGATGTAAGTCACTCAAGGAAAGGACAGTTTAAGAGATCAAGTATCAATATCAAAGAAGAATAGTTGAATGAATCAAAAAAAAATTCCTAGATGTGATTGAGTATTCTCAGCCTATAGCCTATATCCTATCTCCTGACACAGGCTCGTAATAGTACTCAATTTAGAGCACCACTACGAATCGTACTAATTGCGACCTCGAATAGACCTGCATGGGCCACCACTAAAAACGTGTCATAATCCACACCCGGTGTAAGGGTACAAGCCGGAAACAACGCCCAGCCTATGCCGCAGAATCGGCGGTAGAACGCTGTCTGGGTAATCTATCTAGCAATATAATAAGCCACCAACAATAACAATATACTCAATCACAGATCTAAGATGGAATAAGCACGAATATGATAAAGAATAGAATAGTCACATACAACTCATAAGTCTAAAATAATAACATCAATGAGTCTGAAAGAATACTATAAAAAATAAGCTGGAGATAAATCCAGTACAAGAATACTAAGAAGTTATTAAATCCGGGTTATCTGTCTCAGTTGGGATAAGTCTCTCCTGAGCCAGGGCCTCTGACTCTAAACCTACAACATCCTGAGGTCCATAATGTGTAGGATACCAGTCCTCAGTGTTATCTGGGAAAAATATATCTAGTTAGGAAAGGAGCAGAGTATATCTCTAACAGCAGTTCTAATCAATGATAAAAACTATGTAACAGTAAATAGATGTGAATATACAAGATACAATAATAGATACAAGAGATATATAATAAAAAAATACTAGAATAATACAATAATGAGCAATATGACAATGAACAAGAATACTAATGACTAAGTGTGTGAGTACTAGCTTTAATATGTGATCAGCTTGGGAACATGATACAAGATTTATGGCCTGGCTAATCATATGTGCGGTGTATGATTAATACTATTTAAGAGCAAGACTTGATACAAGGAGGGTATGATCATATATCTACACTAAAATACTCTCCATCCTCGACTGGTATAGTGGATCCAACCATGGTACGCTATGGCACGGGATTCCCCAAGAAGATAGCGACTCTTCCTGAGAATTAGTATCTGTACATATATAAGATAATCAATGAAATAAGGCTTGCACAAGATACACCATATACCAAGGAATAACATCTCATGACGAGATCCAGATATACCAATCCGTGTAACCATCATGTCAAGAAACATGGATATCTACACTAGATACAATGAACATAGAGGATATCATAAATAAGAAACTATCAAAGAATGTACTCGTCTAAAGTCCAAAGAATAGTCTTACAGATGTCTGATACGGTACCTCGAAGACCTAGATATGGAATATAACATCAATACAAGATTTCGAAAAGAAAATAAGTTAAACTAGTCAACTTCTAGGTCAACAAGCCATCTCTAAGTCAAAAGTCAAACTATGGTCAAATTATGGTCAACTATGGTCAAACTATGGTCAAATATGTCAAACTACCTATTTCTAGATTGCAAGAGTCTATCTCAAAGATATTGGTTTCAAACACTAGAGTCTAGGTCATAAAAGCTATATCTTAGGATACTAGGATACGGTATCTCAGGATACGTAAACAATAGGTAAAGCATCACATAAACATATTAAGCAATTATTAATTATATAAAATCCTAATTACAACATTAAATAGATACATTGATTTTGAACCAACTTGGTATCATAATACTAAACTATAATCTAGATACCCAAATTCAATACCTTGGGTATCCCCAAATACCTTAATATTTACCTTGGTATCTCAAGGTAATATCCAATACCTTGTTTATACTAACTACCCAATAATAAATATATGCTAACAACTAAATATTATAATATAATATACAAAATACAATTAGCAATTAGGAACATATTTACATATATATTAATACCATATATATATATATATATATATATATAATATAATTAAATACACAAAATGTAATAAAAACCGCAAAACTGTCATTAAAAGTCATGTCTACTGTCGTTGAAACTATTGATACCGCTGATACCCTGCTGCTTTTCGCGACAAACTCCTGTTGCTTTCACAAAAACTGTAGCTGCTGCATCGATGTTGCTGCTGTAGCCGTCGCTATTGCTGCTGGTGTTACTATTGCTGCTGCGGCTGCTGTCGCTATTTCCTCTGCTGCTGCTGCTGTTGCTGTATGCTAATGTTGCTGCTGTTTGGTGACGCTAAAACCGTCGCCAAAGCTCCCTGCTCTCCCTCTATTATATATATATATAACACAATATATATACACAATATATATATAACACAATATTATATATATATATATATATATATATATATATATATATATATATATATATATATATATATATATATATATATATATATATATATATATATATATACAACAACATTAATAGTTCTTACATATGTATAATAATAGCTACATAAATATATACACATATAGATATAATAGGTACATAGATCTAAGACACATCAATACATAAATATATAAACACAACAATATATATATATATATATACACACACACATCACAATGACTAAGAACACAAGAGAAATAGATCTAGAAATTAAATTGCATAACACATGGACTGTATCACACCCGTATCCCACTAGATCTAGGATACGCTTGCGACACGAGTCCACCACACATCCAAACGTACCCCGAAGGACACGAGCAAGTATAATATATTATTTATGAACAATACGAAGAGTCAAACACAAATTTACATGTCCGTGTCAAAATATGACATACTCAAAGTCCCGTGTCGGAGAACCCCCCCACCAAATCAACACGTATCACCAAATTGTTGGGATACGACCTACACGTATCCAATTGTGGATAGGACACTAGCCCCAAACACACAAGCACATGCCAAATTGATCTATAGGACCAATTGACACACAACAAATGTCAATATCGGAATTTTCCCAAAATTGACACAAAAAGTACCATAACTTTCTCAATCAATAGGCCTCCTATGAACACAAAACCAAATCCTATGGATAGCCTATGCATATGGGTTGATTTCTTATGGTTAAATCTCATATTTAGAACCTAATTTAAGGGAAAAAACTAAATTATATCTATTGGGAGATGGATTCCCAATGCAACCTCAAATATGATAAAATTGGCATTCAACTTGTAGATCCTTGCTCCTCTTTGTAGATCCTTATTTCCTCCTTCTAGATCCTTGCTCCACTAATCTCCAATGGTGATTTGGAAAGAAATTGAGATAAAATTTGGTAGAAAAATGATATGGGAATGAAGAAATTTGGTTGAAAAAAATTGTAGATCTAGTTTGCAAATGAAAAGAGGAGAGAGAAACATTTCTCCCCCTCTTTAATAGGCCGACCCCTTACCCCTTCCTCAAGTCACTATGTAATATCCATTATATCCCTTGGGGACTCTCATGAAGAAATAATTAAGGAGGAAAGCTTCTAGTCTAATGGTTTAATTAAATTAATCCTCCTCCTAATCAATGGACCTTCTAAATGGGCTCAATTCTAACAATTAATACATGTTGGTCTATGAGTCTAAACTAAACTAGCTAGTTCCACTAACACAAGTCTAAAATAAATAAATAACATCTAACAATAATTAAATAATACAACAATAATTATTTATCAAGCACAATATTTAATTAATTATGAAATTACTAAAATACCCTTTTCTAGAAAATGTGGTAGTGACAAAGGGAGTCTTGTAGAAGCATAAAAATTACCAAAAGTGCATACTTTCTGTGGGAACCTCCTTCCAGCAAGAAAAGTTTTTCTGCGAGAGACTCATTCTCGTGTGATGAATTTTCATTCAAGAAGCTCCTTTCAGCGAGAAGAGCTCCCCGCAAGAAGTGTATTCCAGTGAGAGTATCCTTCTAGCAAAGACAGATTATGCAAAAAATTGCTTCCAATGAGAAGAGCTTTCCCACAAGAGATTCTCTCCAGCGAGAGGAATTTTCCTGTGAGAGCATCCCTCCAGCATGAAGGTGCTCTCCACGAGTGCTTTCTTCCTACAAAATTGTACAATCACATTAAATGAATCGTATACACAAAGATCAAATAGTGCACAAAGAATGTGGGAAATCTTACAGAATTTGAGGTGGTTCGTTGTATCAACTGTTAAGTAAGAAGAAGGAAGAAGACATTATTTTTTTTACTTGTTTAAGTTTGTGGGTGTAGGTCGAGTGCACGGTGATGAACCCGTCCGACCCGATACAAGTTAAGTAAAGATCTTTTGTAGTGATCCTTGGTCGAATGGCCCATAAAAAAAGAATGTAGAGAAAAGAGAAGAAATAATGGACTACAAGGGAATTAAATTAGGAATAGAGAAAATATGGATTTGGGATTGGAAAGAAATGTTTGGGCCTAGGAATTTAAATGATATGTATACAAAGTATACGGGCTTTGCTGGGTTAAGAAAAAAGAAGAAGTTGAACATGACAGGATTTGGGTTGGGTAGGTTAAGAAAAGAATGAAAAGGAAAAAAAAGAATATTACTAGCCAGATGTTGAAGAGAAAACTAAATGGTTAGGAATTTAAGCC